>ML820282.1:0-20074 GCA_009831015.1 Picea engelmannii
GAGGAAGAGGATCTGAAAGCATTGTCATGGATGGAAGGTTGAGTTAGCATTGTTTAATTGCATATGCCAATTATTATAATTCTGGTTATTGTATAATGTACATCCTAGAGGCAAGATGATATTTTTTACGAAGTTTCATTTTAGCTTATTTCATTACAAACCTTGGCTGTCATACAATTTTTATAATGTTATGTAATGCGTACATAATCTATTTTGTTTTAATAATTTTCATTAATCACAAACTACACATTAGATTGTCTTCCCATGATAGGAAATTTTATTTTATTCATGAGTATCATTTAGGCAACAACACATGAGCTATTTTAGTGTTTTCCTTTCCATTAATCCAAGTTGCAAAGCATATTTGTTTATACGTTGATATATGTTTAATTTATGTATTGTATACTAATATATGTTAATTTTGACAATTTAATTGAAATGATGTATTTTGATATGCAATAATAAGTCTTAGCATTTTGGGGAATATTCAAGGTTCTTAATTTGATAACATTATTAAAAAAAAAATTGGTTCTCTAATGATATTATTGCATTTAATGTTAGTGTAACAATTTTTTTTTAAATAATAATAATTTAGAACAAGATATTTATAGTTTGAAAAATGAAGGTAATATCCTCCTACTAAGAGACTTTAATGCTAGGACTGCAACTAACCAAGCTACTCTTTTAAGCAATGATTCCAACCATAATCCTTTATGGCTAGATGGGGACCTTGTTTTATCTAACAACTACAAAAGAAGCTATGAAGATCTAATTGAGAATTTGTTTGGTACCGAGTTGTTCAAGCTCTACAGCTCTCGAGACTTAATAATTTCTAATGGAGTAATGAAGTGGCCAAACTCCAACCAGATGACTCGTATTCATGGGCTAGGTAGTAGTGTCATAGATTATGTGATATATGATATCCTAGTTTCCAACCAAATAGTAACTTTTGACCTTTTAAATGACCATGAACCTGACTCTGAGCATATACCTTTAACCTTAACTCTAAACTTTTCCATGCATAGGAGCACCATTGAAGATAATTATGATAATCAAAGGCAATTGTGCTTTGAAAAAAGTAAATTTGACCTTTTCTTAAAGGATATAAATAGTGAATTACATCTCCTAACTTATAAGGACAACATTGAAGACCTCTATCATAATTTTGCAACTACCCTTTCCACTTCTATTAACAATTTATCTTTCAAGGTATCCTGTAAAAAGAATAATAGAATAACCAACCCTTAGTATGATAAAGAATGTAAAATTGCTAGGAAAGTGCAATATTCCAAATATAATATAATATGCAGAACAAAAATATTGAGCAAGCAATAGAGGAACAAAATGATATATCTAGAACAATATCAAAATAATACTAGAATAACACCAGAAAGAGCACCTTTATTAATGATAGAAATGTTCACTTGCATCTTCGAGGGGGAAACCTCCAACAAAACATAGCTCTATTACAATAATATCCAAAACAAGCTTCATCCATGCCTCCTACACTTATTTATACTAATTCTACCTTCTAAGAAAACTTCTAGAGGAAGATCTTTCTAGAAGTGAAAGCTTCTATTAGGTCTTCTTACATTGACTTATTCTCATTTATTTATTAGGCCTTATTAACTAATGTCGGCCTTTATTACATAGAAAACATATCATGCTAACTAATGACCCATGGAGAGGGGCTAGGATCAGATCCTAACATGCCCTTTCCCTTCAAAAACAACCTTGTCCTCAAGGATGAAGGTGTGGAAACTGCTAAAGTATGGTTGTTGGTTCCCAGGTAACATCTTCTGGTGATGTGTCCTTCCATTTTATCAACACTTCCTTGATGGTTCGGACATGCAGCTAACGTTCCCGGTTGTTGGGGAATGCTTCGGGTTGGAGCCACAAGGAGCCCTCTTCATCTAATTTCGGCAGGATGGTTTGAACTTGGCAATTTTGTCCCACCACTTTCTTCAGACAGGAAACATGAAACAGTGGATGAATTTTGGAAGTAGCCGAAAGAGACAATTTGTAAGCTATTGAGCCAATATGCTTGATGATCAGGTAGGTC
This sequence comes from Picea engelmannii, assembly GCA_009831015.1. Taxonomy (NCBI): domain Eukaryota; kingdom Viridiplantae; phylum Streptophyta; class Pinopsida; order Pinales; family Pinaceae; genus Picea; species Picea engelmannii. Next base: position 2,063 of record ML820282.1, read on the forward strand.
CCATAAAACTTGGGTGCCAACTTATGATGTCCTTAAGATTTGAGAGATGTTTTCTTGTAAGGTTGTAGCCGCATAAACACCTGATCCCCTTCCTGAAAAACCCTTTCATAACGTGTTGGTCAACCTGTTGCTTCATGTGATTTTGTGCCATGTGGAGATTATCCTTCAGAGCTGCGATGGTGGTTGTGTGACCTTGCAACGTGGTATCAATAGATTGAACCTTAGATGTGCCTAGAAGATAGGTAGTAACTGTCGGAGGATGTTGGCCATACATTGCTTCATATGGGGTTATGTTAGTGGTCGTGTGATAGGAAGTATTGTACCACCATTCTTCCAAGGGAATCCATTGCACCCACTGGTGTTGTTTGTCTGAAGAAAAACATCGTAAGTAGGTTTCCAAACATTTGTTGACCACTTTTGTTTGGCCATCAGACTAGGGGTGATAGGTTGTGCTCATGTTTAGTTGAGTGCCTTGCAATTTAAACAGCTCATGCCAAAACGTGCTAGTGAAAGTGGGGTCACAATCAAATAAAATAGAGGTTGGCATGCCATGTAACTTGAAAATATTATCAAGGAAAATTTGTGCAACGAGTGTCGCTGTGAAAGGGTGAGGTAAAGCATAAAAATGAGCATAGTTGGATAGGCAATCAACCATCGCCATGATGACCGATTTGTTCTTAGCTTTTGGAAGGAACACAATAAAATCCATGGAGATGTATGTCCACATTGAAGATGGAATGGGTAGGGGTTGTAAAACGCCTGATGACTTGACAGTTTCACCTTTATTACATTGGCACACCTCACATTCAGTGACAAATTGAAGTATATCCTTCTTCATTCCCGGCCAAAAAAAATAACGATGGGCACAAGCATAGGTATTTTGGAAGCCTGAGTGACCTGCAATGGTTGAGGAGTGAAACTTTGTTAAGAGTCATGACTTGAGTGCTGAAGAGGGTGATAGAACCAGGTGATCCTTATATCGGAGAGTATTTCCATGCCAGGTATAGCCAATGGGAGGATTAGGGTCCTCCTGAAGATGTTGAATTATCCTAGAGATAGTCGGGTGTGCGAGCCACTCCTGTTGTACACCCTCAATCCAATCAGGGACTGGTAAGGATAAGACAAAGAGGGTTCCATCCTCCTCATGCTGTCGTGACAAAGCATCAACCACTATATTTTCTTTTCCTTTTTTATATATGATTTCATAGTGATAACCCAACATTTTAGTCAGCCACTTTTTTTTTTCGGGGGATGATAATCTCTACTCCAAAAAATTCTTCAGACTATGGTGATCTGTTTTGATCTGAAATTGACGTCCCAAAAGGTAGGGCCTCCATGTGTGCACCACATGTAGAATGTCCAACATTTATTTTTCATAAGTGGATCTACCCAGGTATAGTCTAGTAAAGGCTAAAGGTCAAAATATCAGCCTCCTTCATCCTAATCTGGTGATAGCTAGAGCGAAGGTCCAATTTGGTGAAGACACAGGCCCCTTGGATTTCATCCAACAGATCATCAATGATCAGAATGTGAAACTTATCTTTGATGGTCAGTTTATTTAGGGCCCAAAAATCAGGACACATGTGCCAAGTACCTTCTTTCTTCGAGACCATCACTACTGGTGAATAATATGGGCTTGTATTATGGCGAATCACACTTGCCTCGAGTAATTCTTGTACCATATTTTTGATTTCATTTTTTTGAGCAAATGGACATCCGTAAGGTCTTAAATTGGGGGGTTGATTTCCCAGTAGAAGAGGGATTCTATGATCATGCTCACCTATGGATGGAGGTAAGGTAGTGAGTACCTTAAAGACCTTTGGGTACTTGTCCAAAATAAGTTGCAGGCTAGGAGGAACTACCTAGGAGGCATGTTCAGTGACCTTGATGGCATTAAATTGAGAAATCACACCATGGTAGCCTTTCTTCAACAATTTTTCCATCTTGTGAGAGCTGATGATTTCAGGAGAGCCCGCTTGGAGACCTCAAAGGGTATAGGAGTGAGCCTCTTGGTGAAATCTCATATATAATTCTTGATAATCCATTGTGATTGGTCCCAAAGTGTGAATCCATTCCACACCCAATACAATATCACAACCACCCATGACAATAGAGAACATGTGGGTTTTCAAATGATAAACACCCATTTGGAGTTTGACATTTTCACAGTGGCCCCCACACTTCATAGTACCCATTAGCAATTAGAATCTGGAAATTAGAAATAGGGAAGACAAAGCAATGGAGCTCATCAACAAGCCTTCGATGAATAAAATTATGGGTGCTACCACTATCAATAAATACCACAATCAATCTATGTTTGATGTAGCCCTTGATCTTCAATGTTTGTGGAGCTGAGATACTTGAAAGTGCATGAAGTGAAATGACCAGTTTTAATGAGGCCGTAGGATTAACAACTGGATATTCAACATGATCACTAGACGAAGCCTCCTCTAGGTCTGGAGCTTCATTTAACGAGATGTCTTCATAGGAAGAGGAAGTCGATGCATCAATCTGGACTAATTTTTGTTCTCAACATTTATGCCTTGATGCATACTTTTCATCGCAATAGTAGCAAAGTCCCTGCTTTGTTGTTCCACCATTTCAGCTGGAGAGACCTTTTGGACCTTCAAGGTTTGTGTTGGAGCCAGGGTGGCCCTTGGGCAAGGATGATTGGAAAATGGCACCTTCAAGGATGGTCTCTGCTTCTATAGCTAATTGACATGCCTGCAACCAGGTAGTAGGATGATGCATACTCAAATGAGCCTTAAGCCACTGATAAAACATTCAAGGTAAAATTCATCAAATAAGCCACTGATAAAACATTCAAGGTAAAATTCATCAGATGGTTTCCTTTAAGCCACTGATAAAACATTCAAGGTTAAATTCATTAGATAAGCCCTCAATTATGATAGCCAACTGTTCAAATGTTGTGATGGAGTCTGATACTAATCTAGTTTGGAATAACTTTGTGAGCTTTCCCAAAAAATGAGATCCACGATCAAAACAGACACAAACTTCTTTGGTGAACATGATCCAAGTGGAGAATCCAGGATAACACTTCTTATGCCATTGCCACCATTTCCATCGTTCTTGATCTAGGTATAGAACCCCAACATGGAGTTTGGTCTCATCATCCAGAATATCATGGAGGACAAAGTATTGTTCCATTTGAGATATCCACCCAGCTAGGTTAGAACCATCAAATTTATGCATGTCAATTTTGGGCACCTTATTCCAAGAATCTGTAGACCCTTAAGGGGAGTGGGATGACTGAGTATGGTCATGTTGGGAAGGATGTGGGTCAGTTGGAATGTACTCAACATGCTTACCCTTGAGGTTTTACAACAACTCTTCTAGTTGCTAGGAGAGTGATTATTGGGATACCTTGATGGATTTAAGGTCTTCCTTTATGGTTGTTGTCCTAAACTCCAGGTCGACAGGTCTTTGGGAGTGGGCAGTAGGAATGGTGGAGGATCGGGTAGCAGGTGAGGGTTTGGGAGGAAAAAATGGGTCACAAAATTTGATAGGTACGAGGGTGATCAGTGAAAAAAGAGGAATCCAATGGGATAGGTGTCGAATAAGTGTGTCGTGGAAAGGGGTGGGACCGCGAAAAAAAAAAGAAAAGAAAAAAGGATTAAAAGTGAAGGGTACCATTGCAATCAAAATGAAGAGAGAAATGCAATGGGATAGGTTACAATTTTTTTTTAACTCTTGCGGAGTTATACTCTATGCTGAACAATACTGCAATGTCACAATGGCCAAATTATTAATAGGAAGAAATGTGTAGGAATTTCGCAATTGAAATGTAGTAGACACAGTCGCACAACAATATATCTGGTCGGTTTTGTTGATTTTGTTGTCCCAAGGATTAGGGGATTCAAGGGTTCTACAAAAAATGGTTTTCCCTGTGCTATAACCCTTTGATATACATGTGGGGTCCAACATTAGTACTCGACCCTGTTAGAAAACAAGATCGTGGAGCAATAATGTTGGCATAGGGGCAGACCCAGGGTTCAACGCTTCAACAATGCACCAACAAAATCCTAAATATCGGCCCTTTCGACAACACCTGAGAAGCAGATGAAGTCTCACCCGAGGTAGAGGCAGGGGGGGTTGCAGGACTCAAGTGTCTACGACCTAGCTGGGACACAGATCTGTGATCACAATACTTAACAGAGCACTTAGCCAATAACATTCATTAGTCTTTAGCCTCTTTATTCACATCGCAGATTAAAATCCCTAATTATAGAACAACGCAGTATTCATCAAGATCTAATCACATCTAACCATTCAGCGCGTAACATCAAAATATATCTAACCTTCATTCATATTACTAAGCACTAAGCTACTATATCATATGCATCTAACATAAATATTACAACACTAAGCATAAATCACATTAATAACATATCAACCACATTGCATAAAGCGACCACAACACAGGATATACGTGGTTCACCCCCAGTGTGGGGTTACGTCCACCAACTCTTCTCCTCTTTTATTATCTTCTTCTGATCTTCTTACATGCACAGAGCCACAAATCCAACTCCGCATAGGCCAGGAGATCTGGGCGGACCTCGCCAGATCCTTCTCCGAGTTAGGTCTAAGCACCAAGCCTTTACACAGTTTGTACACAAAGCACTTACAAGACACTTGCACTTAGCTTTGCAAACCTTAACACATCTTCTTGCACCTAGCTAACATTAGCACTAAGCCATCAGCCCTTTCCTACATCGCCTAGCTACTTATTTATACATTACAAATGGGGCCTAAACATGGGTAAACCTATGGGCCGACATCCCATACCCATTACATAAACCTTAAACCCAAAAATATCGCAAAAGGGAGAAAGATCCTGCGATCTCCACTTCGCCTGGTCGCTTCATCTTTGACCATCCTGTCGAAGTGATCTCCTCTTTGCCTGGTCACTCCATCTTTGACCAGCCTGTCGAAGTCCCAAAAATGGTCAAACATGACCAAGGTTCTCCAAAACTTGGTTGAGGGCCAACAGGCCCCCAACACTAACCCGTGACTCGTCCCAATTCACTCTAGTCTGGGCAACTCTTCTTCGAAGGCCTCGAGCTTGGCTCAAGTTGCCTCAACTTGTTGCTTCGCCAGAGCCTCCTTCTCGAAGAATTCCTGAATGACTTTCTCGATGACAGGGCCTTCCAAGCATTGTTCCACCAAGGTGACCACTTGTTCTAGCTGTGCTCCTTGTCCCTCGATCTCCTCAAACAGTGTGCAAGCTTCATCTTATACCGGTTGGAGTCTCTGGGTCACTTCCATGACTTACTATGGATGGCATGGACCTGCTGCTGAACTGTGCATTGTTCATGAGACCTTTTCATCTTCTCGACCGCTGAAAGTAGTTTCACTTCCTCTTGCACTGTCGATGCTTGTTTCTTTGCCTCCTGAAGTTGTGCTTCTAATGCTCTTAGTTCTGGGTCCTCTGCAAGGAGCTCATAAGTCTGCGCACTTCAGTTACTGAGTTACTTACATTTCGAAGCCAATGCCTTGATTCTTTCTACTGCGCTCCTGGCAGTTTCTTCTCTATGATCTCGCACTTCCAGCGAAGTGCTCGACACTACTTGTACTTCCAGTTCTGCTACTCTTGCTTGAAGTTGCTGAATGGATTCAACGAGATTCCCCACTTGGTTCTCCATTGTCTCTTCTTCCATGTGTGCTAGGACCAACACAGAGCGAAGTTCTTGAGTGACTGCTTCTTTAACTCCCATCTGCTCCGCAAGCAACTGTTCTTTTTCTTTCTGGATCTGCTCTCTGTCCTCTGCAAACATCGTCTAGAAGTCGTCTTTCTCTTGTTGCGCAACCCGACGTTTCTCCAGGGCTTCCTTATGTACTTGCTTCAAGGCCTATGTGGCCTTCTCTTTTTCTTCCTGGACACAATGAAGGCGAGCCTCTGTCGCATCTGCTAATCTGCGTAGTTGGGCAGGCTCATCTCCCAGTTTTATACCTTTTAATGGCGGTGGCGCTGTAAACACTGTGCGACTTAAATAGAGGGCTTGTTGTACCCCTTTCAGCTCTGCCTCGATCCTTTCATACATTGTCTCCTGTTTTGCTTCGTTTCATTGCAAAATATCCTCTAAAGTGTCTGCTACAACGATGATGATGAGGTCGATATCATCCACTGTAAGAACAATCTGTAACTAGAGCTTATTAGTTTTTGCCTTCCTCTACGCTAAAGGTTTCTTCGGGGAAACCTTTTTGTTATTCGACGTCTTGGCCTTTGTAAGGGGATATTTCGATGGTGTCACTTCATCTTGTTCCTGTTTGTCTTCTTCCCCTTCTTGGTTTACTTCGTCACCTTCTCCTCCTCCAGGTGAATCAGGCGCAGTTTCCTCCGATGCATTGTTTAGTTCTTGCACGTCTTCCTTCTTTTTCTTCTTGCTGTTGTTGGGTCCATCATACTCTTCTCGAGTGACTACAGTACTTTCGATGAGGTCGGGTCAGAGAGTTCTATGTGTTCAACTGGTACAAGGAATTATGCAGGCCATTCCTTGGTTATTTCCTCCATATCTTCCTCGGTGAGTTTGTAATAGGACTGAAGCTCTTCCTTATGTTCATCCCCACATGCAATGATGTAAATGAAGTGCTTGTTTGCATGGAACTTCGCAAGTGGCCTGAACCTATGGAGTGTATTCGGTGTCATGCGAGGGAAGGATTCAATGGCCCTCTTCAGCTGTAAATAATAGGTGTGGAACACCGCATTCAACTGCCATTGTTTTTCCATGTCGCTCGAATACCAGAGAGTAGTGAACCTCATGGCCAGGGGTTCTAATGGCTCGACTTCCGGGAAGGTCGCTCCTTCCGGCATCTCCCAAGCGACGAAGGCAACGAGAATCAACAACCAGCTGAAGTGAAACTCGTAGCCCTGGTCCTATGCTTCGCGACAATCTTGCTCCAACTGGTTGACGAGGTAGCTCGCCTAGTTAATTTGCATCCCTTCAATGCATTTTCTTGCAAGGTCGACGACGAACCTCGTGACCTATGTTGGTCTATTCTTCCTGACGATATTTCCTACTATCAGTTGACAAGCTAGGTGCACTATGCCATTTTGGATGGAGGCTACCTTGTAGCCCCGCTTCCCCTTCTCTACATCGTCGTAGGTGTCCTTTATTCGCTGCACCAGGGCGCGATCTGCAACCTTCCCCGGATAAAAATCTTGAGGTTCTGATCCTTGCATGCTCAATCCAGTGATCTGGTGGATCAGTTTCAGATCTACAATGATGCGCCTATCCAACCATAGTTACCCGCCATGGAAGCACGACAGGAGGATTTTAACGCACATGTTAACCTTCTGATGTCTGTCGAAGTGTGGTATCTTCATCACATTAAGGATTGTTGATCTCACGATGTCCATGGTCCACGGCTGGGGAACTATCTTCGGCTTCTTCCCCATTGTCTTTTTCAAGTACTTGTGTGGTGCGAGCATTCCATAATTCTTGCGGTCTCCTAAGTTGAAATCACTGATCTTGAACGTCGGAATCTGTCCCAACTATGGTCCAACTGCGTGTATCCCCTTCGGGAGGTACGCAGTGATCAGTGTATAGTCGAAATATCTCATAACGTTGTCACGACTAACCACGCCAGCCAGAGGCAGGATGTAGTCAGGCAGGACCAACGGGATGAGCTTTTCATTCGCCAAGTCATCACGATGCTTTCTCTGTTTCTCTTTCGCAGTTTGGGAGGGCCTAGATCAACGTGCAATTGATGGGGATGCTTGCAATCCTCTTGTCGACGAAGCCTATGCGCCTACGGACATGACCTTTTCATCCATAAGGTTTATTAGCATCTCCTCCACAGACTTCTCTACTGCACTGTGTTCGCCTGACATACATGCTTGATATCAGATATCTCGGGTAGGCAGACAAACACTCAAGGTAGAAAAACAGGTGGTGAGGTCTCAGTAAGCACTGTGTGATATAAATTAGTTCTTTGTGGACTCGGATAATCACAATTTTAAAAGGTGTCCCCAGTTAGATATTCGATAGGCAATGTCATAATGGATTCCTCCAACAAACAGGAATGCCTCAATCAATACGATTCCATCTGTTATGGCATGGTCCCAATGGCCCAATGGCGATCTTTTCGGCAATAACTGCATTGCTAGCCATTCTGGAGAGTCGTTCTAACAGTCAGGATGCCTCCAACGGTCATATTGCTTCTTCGTGGTGAATTGTTAGTATACTTTGCTCTGCTATTCCGACGAGGTTCAAGTTCTGCAAGCCTTCTTTCTGCAAAGTCTTCTCTGGAACTTCTTGCAATTTTTCTAACTTTGCTTTCTTCTTGTTGAACATTATGGCTTTCTTTCCTGTGATTTGAGTCACTGGGTTCCTCTTTCAATTTTTATTCTTATCTGCTCTTAGCATAGTAACTTCTCATTGTTGAGGGTCTTTCAACAGGTTTGAGTGGAATACCTCTTCTCTTATTACTTCAGGGGTAGGTGCTCATTTCTCCTGCATGGACAAGTTTTTCAAACTTTCTTGCATTTTCTCAACTTCAACTTTTCCTCTTGTTCTTCTAGTAAGTGTGATATTCTCTTAGCCATGAAATCTCTTAATTCTTGTTTTTTTTGTTCTAGAGATTCCTCTTCTTCTTTCCTTTGGATTTGATATTTCGCAATCCAAGTCCTTCCTAACAAAAGTGCAAAGGGGGCATTGTTACCAACAAACTTAATGACCTCAAATTCTTCTTCTGTTGATGCTCCATGAGAAACCATACGTATATGGTTAAGTATTCCACATAGGGTTATCAACTTTCCTTTAAAGAATCTTATTCCTCCCAATGAAGGAACCATAGCAGGATTTCCCAAATTTTCCCAAGTACTTTTTGTCATGATATTCACCTGTGTTTCCTCATCCAGAACACAATCTATGTCGAAGTCTCTTATTCTTGTTTCTATGCACTCCTCTTTTAAGATCTCTGGTAAACGGATGTCTCTGTGATCATTCAGTGTTTCTTTCATATTCAATCATATAGTCTCTGATTCCTTCTGGTTTTCTAGCATATTCTTAGTCTGTTGACCTTCTTCATGGTTTTCTTGTCTTATATTCATCTTTTCAACTTTAGCAATCATTCTAGGGAAGTCCAAAACTTCATGTCCAATAGATTTACAACAAAGACAAACAAGACCTCTACCAAGGCATTCTTTAGCAAGATGTCTCGGTCTTCTGCAACTATAACAAAGAGTGAATTCTCTTTTTCTCTTAAACGATCCTCAACCTTTCCTATACTGCGCACTGGGATCACAGTGATGAACCTGCAAAACATTATTTCTAGGGTCCTACATCTACTTGTTCGTCCAAAAATCCTTTCTATGCATAGGAATAACACATCTTTCATTATTTCTATCAGGTCTATTCATATCAAATCTTCTTTCTTCTAGTTGTGCCCTAGTTTTCAAACTATGACAAAATCTATCAAGTGTACCTAGATCCATTCTTTCGAAACAAAAATTTCCACTTATCTTACCTTTATCAGAGCACAAAGCTTTTAAGATCTTACCTCTTTTCTTTAGATCCAATTCCTTTCTTAGCATAGAGTTTCACAAGTCAAGTAGAATACTACGCACTAGAGCAACAGATCTACACACAAAGCTTTCTCTTTTCTTCAGTTCCCAACAATCACAGTTTTATGTCCCGACAATGGAACCATTTGTTGGAACAGGGGCAGACCCAGGGTTCAATGCTTCAACAAAACCCTAACTACCGACCCTTTCGGCAACACTTGCGAACTAGATGAAATCTCACCCGAGGTAGAGGCAGGGAGGGTTGCAGGACTCAAGTGTCTACAACCTAGTTGGGACACAAATATGTGATCACAATACTTAACAGAGCTCTTAGCCAATAACATTCATTAGTCTTTAGCCTCTTTATTCACATCGTAGATTAAAAACCCTAATTACAGAACATCACAGTATTCATCAAGATCTAATCACATCTAAACATTCAGCGCATAGCATCAAAATAGATCTAACATTCATTCATATTACTAAACACTAAGCTACTATATCAAATGCATCTAACATAAAGATTACAACACTAAGCATAAATCACATTAATAACATATCAACCACATTGCACAAAGAAACCACAACACGGGATATACGTGGTTCACCCCCAGCGTGGGGCTACGTCCACCAACTCTTCTCCTATTTTATTATCTTTTTCCGATCTTCTTACATGCACAGAGCCACAAAGCCAACTCTGCATAGGCCAAGAGATCTGCGCGGACCTCTCCAGGTCCTTCCTCGAGATAGGTCTAAGAACCAATCCTTTACACAGTTTGTACACAAAGCACTTACAAGACACTTGCACTTAGCTCTGCAAGCCTTAACGCATCTTCTTGCACCTAGCTAACATTAGCACTAAGCCATCGACCCTTTCTTACATCGCCTAGCTACTTATTTATACATTACAAATGGAGACTAAACATGGATAAACCCATGGGCGGACATCCCATACCCCTTACATAAACCCTAAGCCCAAAAATCTCGCAAAAGGGGGCAAGATCTTGCAATCTCCGCTTCGCCTGGTCGCTCCGTCTTCGACCAGCCTGTCGAAGTCCCAAAAATGGTCATACATGACCAAGGTTCTCCAAAACTTGGTCGAGGGCCAACAAATAAAATAAAACAAATGCGGAAATAAAAACACAAAAAATACACAATACAATAGAGATGCATATATACATGGTTCACCCAGTTTGGGATACGTCCACCAGAGAAATTACCAGGTCCTTCCTTATAATTATCCAACAAAATGAAGGGATACAACCTACAACACGCCCGTTGTAACTTCCTCTTCTTTCCCTCACAGTCTCCTCTCTCAGAATACAATATTCACGATAATTCACAACGTCAATACAATTCCCTCATAAAAGAGGGTTTCTTTCTAAGGAAAAAAACCTTAAGAATAACTTCTACCGTCGGATCTACGACCTTATAATGAATGGTCCATATTGACTATGAAATTACAATGTTTTAAAAGACAATTTTTCTCAATATTTCGTGTCGGGGGGGAAATCTCCCCACACCCCCCATTAGGGAATGGGGTCCAAGCACAGATGAAACAAACTTCTAAATCAGAAATATAATCAAGCTCCACAACCAACAAGCCCAATATCTCAGGGCACCAACTAAGGAGGCTAGACCGTACCCTTAGTCGTACTACCCAGGTACGAGAGAGTATCTTCCAGAGTGTTGTTCTTGGTGAAACTATAACAGTCAGGCGACCGATCAGTTTATATTTGAAGGACCTTAGGATGCTTAGGCCGATCCATATAGGGGTTACAAGGGTGTCCAATAGATGTGCGATTAAAAACCACTTGTATTTTTTGCGTGTATGACTCCCCGACCACGGGTTTATGCGTGTAATGACAAATCTATGTAGCTTAAAGATGTTGAAATACGTCTCTACTCTGAAAAAAAAAATTACCCCACAAGTCGTGCCCTAGAAAGAGCTCTGATACCACTTGCAATATTCCAGATATAATATAATATGTGTTATCCCCGATATCTAGGGATAACTAGAAGATCATGTCTCGAGGCCCACATGGTCCTAGACATGGAGTACCGAGAGCAGGAGTGACTTGAGCATGGCCCTGGAGGGCCCATCTTTCTTCTTCTCCGTCAGACTTGTCCTGTCAGCAGTACCAGCTTCCATCACTACCAGGCCTGGGCTTGCATCAAAGAGGACTCTTGCTCCATGAGGTAATTGGTCCGAGGTATCATGGTATGTGTCATATTTGATCATTATAACCTTCTTATATATGCATTAGGTTCCTTTCATTTCGGATGACTGCTTGGATCTTACACTAATCCACTTGACCACTATTGGGGTGATTGATGGGTAACTTAGCAAGCTGGTATTCATGGGTTTTGGTTAGCCACCAAAGGGGGTTTACAGAGCCATCGTCTGCTCCCACCATCTTATCACTTTTTCATCTCATACCCCGCTCATCCACCCCATTCCCATAGTCTGGCCATTAGGAGGACCTCTAAGGGTACACTTTGTCTTGTGGAAAGAAGGGGCTAAAGGCCCAGGGGGTAAAAGCAGCTGGTAAAAGATAAAATCCATAGGAAATGAAAACCTAGAGATGCTTCGCCCAGGGGATCTCCAAGAAGGAAATAAAAGGCCTCTCGATAAGAAACTAAGGGACCCTAAGAAAAATGAAATAAATAAATGCAAGACCTAACCAAGAGGATGGGAGGTCTCATCACGAGCCGACCCATTATGTTCATAGGTATTTAGCAGTATGACATTGCCACCATCTGGTCACCAAACCAGGGCAGTGACCTTTGGTTGCATGACCAAAGGAAAGGGGGTCTCATCACGAGCCAGCCTTCTCATTTCTGCAAAGATACTAGTGGGTAACGCTGTCAGCTCTGGCCACCAAGCCAAGGCAGTTTCCTCTTCGTTAGAGCTTGTAGTAAAAAAAAAGCAATAAAAGAAAGATAAGGCAAAGGGCTTGGAAAAAATGCATCCATGACGGGTACAACTCGCCTCCTACAAAGGCACCCACAGACAACACCATCCCTTGGTCTGACTATGACTGAACATCCCTAAAAACCATATCACCTCATTACACATGGCTTGATTAATCCTTTGAGGAAACTTTCCATCGCTTGTGGGTATTAGCCCAATAGGTTGTCTTGTTGGTTTCCTTAGCTTTGTATAGTAGATCTGTGTAATGTCTTTGAGGTCTTAGATGATTTGTTAGGGATTTCATGCATATGTTTGATAATATTAATGATGAGATATGATTTACATTGCTATGATGTCTAGGACTGATGAGCCCATGGAGGGCGTAGTCTTTGATGTGCAGGACCATGCCCGGCAGACAGGTACCAGAGGATTGGTGCACATGGGGAGATGATTAGTTCGGACCTCCATGGGGCTGAAGAGCCCATCATATGGTTGCTGGGACGGCAGAGGCATGACAGAGTTGTGACGAGTCCTTGCACAAAGAAGAAGAAGGACGCCCTCATCAGGACGTTTTGGCAGAGATTTGACCTATGGGGATCAACACCTTGCAGATGGGACGATGGCCATGATGGATAGGACGCCACCCAGGACTAGCTGGACGTTTTCTGGAGCAGATGGCAGTGTGTTGGGATTGTTTGGCACACATAGCAGGTTGCAGGAGCCCCAAAGGGGCCAACGTCTGGCTTGTTGGATGATGATTATGCCCTGAAAGGGCCAACGTCCCCCCTATAGGGGCCTGACGTCTCCATTTTTAGCTCACTTTTGGCATTTTTAGCATGTAATGTGACAAATAATTGAATAATGTAAAGTCATCCTGGTCGGTTGTTTTTAATGACCTAATTATTAATTAAAGGTCATAGAGATCATATATATTGAGGACGTTTTAGCCTCATTTGAAGAGAACATAACTTGCTCTCTTGTGAGAGTGGCTCTTTTATCTTTTGTATTGGATATTTTGCTCTTGGAGTGAGGCGCTACACTTGAGGAGAATCATTTTTGGCATGCATATGGTGTTTTTGTCATTGGAAGGTTTACAACTAGGGTTTGATTATGCTCTTCATGAATTTGTAAGTACATTTTGCATGCAAAACTTCTTTGTTGAATGGTTGTAGGTAGAATTTCTTACTTTTATGGTTACATTGTTGTTATTTGCTTAATCATTGAAACCCTAGGGAGCCAACACACAAGTAGGTTGTGGCTTCATGTCCCCATGATAAAAACTAATTTAGCCATTGATTAAAGAGGGTTTATCCTAGCCATAGCTACACTAGCCTTTCTTTTTTCTGAGTTGGTTTTGGATACAAGTTGAAAAAAGAGGACGTCCTAGGCCTAATTAAGTTTACACCTAGGGTTTGGACTCTTAGGGTTTGAAAATCCTTGTCCCCAAGCAACGCTTTTCAGCCCTAGACTTGTATTTTAAAGCTAGCCGTTTTGCCAAAGAGTTCTAAGGAAAGAGGGAGGAGCATGAGGCCTAGCTTTAGCTACACCGGAATGAGCCTCCTCCCCTTAGGGTTTTGATTTGGTGGCCTTGCCATTGCAACACCATCAAGCCTAACTCTCCCGTCCTTAGATTTAGATTCTCCCAAGCCATTAGTCTCTCTCCTTGACTCCATAATACCCAAGGCACTGGTCTTACACTAAAACGTGGATCTTTTTTTGTGTTAAAACAACTCTCTCAAACTTTCTTGAATTGAAACCCTACTAACCCTAGCATTTGAGCTAACCCTAATTGCTGATGACATATTGCCCTTATTGAACTTGTGCTTGGATTAAAAGTTGCGGCTAGGTCATCCCTTGATAGCCATAGAAGTGTTGAATATTTTCATTGGTTTGTTTTGCAAAAACGTCCACTTCTACACCTATCAAACTAACCCTAACCCTAAAACAACAATACTATAGGTGACGTCACACTTGTTTGATCTCTTGCTTTGGCATAAAACGTTGTGAAATTTTCACCATTTTTGATAGGCTTTGAGTTGGTGATCATATTCATAGGCTTTCTTGACAAAACGTCCCTCTCATTGTCTCTCAAACCAATCTGATTTAGGGATGATGTCATAGTTGCAGCAGCAACATTATTGATGACGTCAAGCTTTCTTTTGATCCTTGTTTAAAGTGCAAATGTTGTGGCTTTTGCTTTCCTTTGATAAACATTTAAGTGTGGAATATTTTATTTGCTTAATTGTCAAAAGGTCCACTTGTTTGCCTTGCTGAAATAGGGTTGACGTCACCTTAATTCTGCCATTGTGACGCAACAAATATATTTATGTATGAGCAAATTTATGACTTGCATTGCATTGTGATAATACAAGGTTGTGATTTTGTACATTGAATGCCCATACCTCTTATGTATTTATTGAAGAAGTGATATAAGTCATTTGTCTTTGTTTAGTAATCATTGACTTCGTCAATAATTCCATTTGATCATTGCTCATATATATGTTGAAGATAGTCATTAATATTTGAAGTACTAACCACTGCAGCACATCTTCTAGCTTTATTTGTCTTGTCTCGTAAACAAGTGCCATTCAGTGGAAGATTTTCTCCTTGACTATCTCTATTGGCAGTAATCTATGAAGGGAATCCTATCCTTAGCCTTTGAATTCTTAAACCTCGATCCTTCTCCTTCAGAACCCCAGATTACTAGGGATGTCTCCCTTGGGATTAGCCACCCTAAATAGAAAGAGCTCCCCATCGAGGTGACAGTGGGTGGGGAAGCTCCTATTACGCCAGTTTGAAGCCTTGACTCAAGCTACCTAAACCCTTCCTACAAACTGAGCGATAACAATATGCAGAACAAAAATATTGAGCAAGCAATAGCGTAACAACAATGATATATCCAGAACAATATCAGAATAATACTAGAATAACACCAGAAAGATCACCTTTATAAATGATAGCAATATCCACTTGCCTCTTTGAGGGGGCAACCTCCAACAGAGCAGAGCTCTATTACAATAATATTCAAGACAAGCTTCACCCATGCCTCCTACACTTATTTATACTAATTCTACCTTCTAATGAAACTTCTAGAGGAATATCTTTCTAGAAGCGAAAGCTTCTATAGGTATTCTTACATTGACTTATTCTCATTTATTTATTAGGCCTTATTAACTAATGTTGGCCTTTATTACATAGAAAACATATCCTTCTAACTAATGACCCTTGGAGAGGGGTTAGGATCAGATCCTAAGTGAAATCCATTAGGTATGCTTCTAATGAGTCCTTAAAACTCAATAAGATCAATATGTACAAATCCCTAATTAAAAGGAAAAAATGTACTATATTAGTAAAAGGAAAGAACAACTTTCACAACTATCTAAGATGGATCCTAAGAAGTTCTGGAGAAAAATTCTAAACTACAATACTAAAGAAAATAATATGATTCCCTAGGGAGTGGAATTCCTACCTTAAAATTATTTATGAGTTCCCCATTGCCATGGACACCATTCTTATTGTCCCTACATAGGATGAAGTTTTTCCTTTGGATGACATATAGTTCGGGGTTAGACAACTTGCAAATGGGAAAGCTAAGGACATTGAAGGCTACCAACTTGAAATTTTTAAAATTGGAGGGCCTATCCTCATCCCTCACATACTCAAGCTCTTCAATTTAGAAATCAAAATGGGCTTCCCTAAACCCTGGACGCAAAGCCTCATTGTTCCTATTTTTAAAAATGGGGATAGAAACATTCCCTCTAATTATAGGACCATTATGATTAGCCCAATTTTAGCCAAGTTTTATGGAATTATTTTGGAAAAGAAGATTAGCCTTTAGCTAGAAAGTCATGGTAAAAGAGTTAAAGGCTAGGCCAGTTTTGGGAGATATAATTCAACTGCAGACCATCTTGTTACCTTTAGGATCATTGTAGAGGAGTTCCACAATACTAAAACCAATCTTTTGACACAATTCCTAGGAAAAACCTTTGGAATAGGTTGGAAGAGATAAAAGTGTCTTTCGAGTTTAGGGTTGTTGCAATAAGGTTGTATGAGAACATTATTTCCAAGGTCAAAAACACTGAGGGCTGGTCAAAAGAGATTAACTGCAATATTGGAGTCAAGCAAGGTTGTCCCTTGTCCCCTACCCCTTTTGGAATATACATTGACAAGTTAGAAGATTGCTTGGAAGAAGCAGGTTGTGTTGGCCCTACTCTCACTGGTATAGTCCTCGATTTTCTTCTTTATGCTGATGATATTGTTCTTATGGTGAGGAGTCCCCACGATCTTGAAAACCAACCAAGAATCCTCAAGGGTTTTTTCTCCAATATGGGTATGATTGTTAACACTGACAAGACTAAGGTCATTATCATTAAATCCAATAAGATCACTTATGACACCTTCTTATATGACAACAACAACATGGAGGAAGTGACTTCATACAAATATCTTGGAATTGATATTCACCACAAGCTCAACTGGAATTATAGCATTGAGAAAAAGGATTATTGGGGGATGGGAAACTTATTATGGACTTGAAAACAATTGTAAATCAATCGATCTTTGGATTTGGGATAAGAAGAAACTCCTCTTTAAGACTCTTGTTACGTCTACCATTCTTTATGGATGTGAAGTCTGGGGATGCATTATCTCTCGTGAATCTTGGAGAAAGATAGAGTAAATACAAAAGAATTTTATAACCTATAATCTCAAAATTAAAGGAAATACACCCTATCACATCCTCCTCTTAGAGGCAAGCCTCTCACCCATTGAGAGCACAACTATGACTAGATACCTAATGTATAAGAACAAGTTAAACAACATGGAAGACAAGAGACTTCATAAAATTGCTTCAGAATCCAGTTGTAACCACCATAGACTCAAGCGATGATGTCATAAAGATGCTCAGTCTTGGCTAAACTATTGGGAAATCATGGAAGACACCATTTTGAAAAATAAGGATACAATTAAAAATATCATTAAATCAAAATTTAAGGAGAAAATGTGGTGTGATAAAGAGTTAGAGGAAAAAAGAAAAGTATTGTATTATAAGGATGTAATCAACCCTAACCTAGAAGATCAAAATCATCTCTTTGTTTTGACAAGTGTAAAGAAAAAAATAAACATTGCTAAGATAAGAACAAATTCTCACGAGCTCCATAGTGAAATTGAGCATTAGTCAATTCCTAAAATGGCTTGGGATGAAAGAGTGTGTCACATTTGTGACACTAAGAAGGTTGAAGATGAAAAGCACTTTCTCTTAGATTGTCCAGTGTATACCCAGATTAGATCTGAATTTCAAAATATTTGTCACACTACTGACCTTCCTAACCTTTTAACTCAACAAAACTATGGTGATCTTGGAAAGTTTCTCTTAATGCTTTTAGAGCACATAAACAAAATTATAAAGAATTGCAAGTAATCCCTTACCCTCTTAAGGTTTGATATACTGATTCGGTCTCAATGGATGTTAATCATCACCATCATCATCAAAAACTCACAAAAATGAATGTGACATCCTTACTGTTATGATACACCTATACCACTACTTAGTAAGAAACCAAAGGCACTTGGA
>ML820282.1:69274-82952 GCA_009831015.1 Picea engelmannii
ATATTACCTCATGAATTAAGCATAAATTGACATCAAGCATCCACACACATGTATAACATAACACACCTTCTTGACCTCCAAAGTCTCTTTATTCCAAATGAAAAGTGTTACAATAGTATACAACTACAAGCAGCAATCCCCAAACTCCAACTAACTCACAATGGGAGATAATGCTTGAATATATAGCACAAGAGGCAAATGCCAAAAGGAGGAGGGCGCACCAAGTGTGAGGAGAGGGGAGCCAAGTGGTGAGGTATGGTTTTCCACCTCTCCCAAATTCCAAGATCATGCCAAGTGTGAGACAAATGGGGGAGTAGAGGGGCGCCACCTCTCAAGAGGTGGGCTGCCCTCTCTAGAATGTGCCACCTCTCCAAGAGGGGTGCACCTCCCTTTTGGCACATGCTAAAAACCAACTCATACATGCCCCACTTTATTGCTTTGACCAATGAGATTTGTCTTCTAGCTTCCACATAGCCTTTTGAGACTTTATTTTGTCTCCAACATGTCCCCCCATGTTTCCTTAATTTTTTCTCTTGTTGATTTTTTACGATTTTATTTAGACTTTTTTGAGTTTTTTGAGCAAAAATTATTTTTAAGTGATTAAAATCACTAGTTTTTCTCAACCAAGTGGGTCCTTAAGTAATATGGGTGCTCTAGGTCCAAAAATGAGCACCCCCATGGCATATTAAGTCCCCTAATACCACTTTTTTAATACATTTTTATTTTTTAATAAAAAATTGCCGAATTCTGACAATTTTTTAATTAACTGAAAAAATTAAAAAATCCTAAGGGGGACTTAGTACATTTCCATAAGACTCTAGGAGAATGTTTAGCATGGTAATATACATTAGACACTAGGCTTAGATTCATGCTAACGCCTAACCATGGGCATATACTCCAACTCTGGAGGGCTTGAGTGAAAAAACTCATAAATTATAAATTGCCTGAAAACAACAAAATATAATTAGTAAGTGAAAAAACACTCCAGAGTATAATTCATGCTTAGGACTTAAGGTGGCTAAAACATTTTACAAGTTCATGATGCAACATCTCTTATTACAATTTTTCATGGAAATGTAAAGAGAAAAAGGTTGGTCTTTATGACCGACTGAACTTCTGAACTCTGAATTTTGAACATGAAAATGTTCAA
Source organism: Picea engelmannii (assembly GCA_009831015.1). Taxonomy (NCBI): domain Eukaryota; kingdom Viridiplantae; phylum Streptophyta; class Pinopsida; order Pinales; family Pinaceae; genus Picea; species Picea engelmannii. The sequence goes on from ML820282.1 coordinate 70,425, forward strand.
TCTTTGGCGACTCGCTGGAAATTCACCTTAGTGCAACTTGGTGGATAACAGTTACCAACTTGCTTGTTATTTCTTATATCTAGATCTGATTTTAAATATTCATTTATTTAAGTTAGCAAGCAATAAAAAAGTTGGATCTAGATCTCATTTATCATTTCATCATTTTAAGCTAGATCTATCTCAAGACGCTTACTTTTAACAATCTTTTCACTTCTAAATTTTTTAAAGGATAAAAGTAATTTTGTTTCAAAGTACTTTTAATTTCATATTTGGAAACTTTAGTGCTTTTATATTGTTGTTTTAAAACAATGAACAAAGACCCTAAGGAGACAAACTTTTTAGCTTGCTCTTCTTAGTTCATTTTGTTCATTTTTCAATAGCTTAGTCATTTTTTTGAGTTTTCATACTAATAACCAAAGACACTTCCAAAGTGATTTTGGCCATCTTTTTTCATTGTTTGCTTGTTGTTTTGTGTAGGTTTGCGAATAGATAGTAGAATACTCTGCCGAAATTTGGCGGATTTGGAGAATCCGAGACCCTCAAGAGAATCCCTTTCTTCAATAAACATTTCTAAAACTTTGTAAACACTTGTGACCCCCCTAATGAATGGTCACAAGGCATTCCAAAAAAGATATTTGTAATTTCATTAATGAAATCAGTGGGGCTACAAGCTCCCACTCTTCATCTCCCCTTGGGGAACAGTGTTTTGGTGATTGTCTCGTTTTCTGAAATTTTAACTTAGAATCAATTTTCACACCTAAGCATAAGCTAAAGTTAATCTTTTAATTCATCGCAAATCACTACGATAATCACATAGATTAGATTTCAATTTGGCAAGTAATACTTTAATTGCTAGATTAGATTTCCTTTTATGCAACTTTACTTTTTGCAATTTCAAAGTTGAAAATAAACAGTCTCCTTAGCTCCTCGCAAGAGGCTGGTTAGTGAAGACTTAGTAATTAGGAAAACATTTCCTTTTCAGTATTTTGATTTATTGTTTAAAATAAACATTTCCCCTCACCTTTCAATGTTGTTCTTGACCCTTCCAATTACAAGATTGTCTCGATCTTCTGGGAGTAACTTTCATACACGCTGGGTTGGTCAGTGTGGAGTAGTAATAATAGGACAATCTCAAAAAAGGAATATTGTTTGGCTCAAAGAACCGCCTAGGGGGAGTGTGCGAAGTTTCACTGAATACCTCGACCTTGTTCCCCTCAGCGTTGAACCTCTAGCACCTCTAGTGGACTTGTTGGTGAAACCATTGGGTTTCGGCAAGTTCTTAGAAAATCTTTGAGCTAAAGGAATAACATATCTAGAGGCCAAATTTAGTTTAGCTTGCTTTACTTTTTACAATCTCATTAATCTACTTTCAAAAGACAATTTAATAAAATACACGATCAACATCTGCCCATGATACTTTTAAGGCACTGGTCTCATTACACACTTTACAAGTCCATTTGCTTCAAGTACTTTTATTTCACAATTTTATTTTAATCTTGAAGTATTCATTTATTTTACTTGCATCCTGTATCTTAAGTATCCTTTTATGCAAGTACTTTTTATATATATTTTGGTGGTTGACTGAGATATGCTCTTAGAGTAGATTTACTTTACATTTTGTCTTTTGCAATAAACTCCTAGATTTATTTCTTGTACTTAGATTAGTTCAAGCCATAGATTATTTTCTTTAGGGACTACCCCCCTTGGCTTCGCTAGGATTTTGCCTAAATAGAGGAGTTGAGGATTAGGTGACAACACCTTAACTTCAACTTGCCCCCAAGGACACACCAAGTGGATTGGAGATTTCTTCCACGTTACCCAGGTGTGTATGAAGGTGGGAACATTTTTGGCATCGTTGTCAGGGATAAAACTTTATATTCCCTTAATTCGACTTTTGTTTTTCTTTTTTGTTTTGCTTTGTTTTTTATGCTTGTTGTTTATCATATCTAGACTCAATCATCTGGTGACTCCACTTAATCTAAATCTGACAAAGTATTCTACAAGAAGGAATTCAAAAGGCTTGGCTAATTTTCTCCCTGAGCCCCAAAAGGTTTATAGGAGAAGGTTAGCCAAACTTGTTTCACGTAGAATCCTTGATCAACAGGGATTCGAGTCCATTTCGGATATACACTTGCTTTTTAATAATTCTAGTTTAGACTCTAATTTTTTGCAAGCAGAAATGGATGATTATTTTAGTCCACTTAACTTTGTTGCAATAAATGGTTATCCACATGTTTTACCTGAAAAAACTATTGACAAATTGCCTGCATTTCAAGGAAATAATGCTATCACTTCCAAAGTTCACATTAAATCTTTCTCTTTATGTATTAATAAATGGTGTAGTGGTGCAGCAAATAATCATGAGAATGTTAAAATGAAATTGTTTTCCTTGTCTTTAGAAGAAGACGTGTATGAATGGTTTTCTGGGTTGGATGATAACAAGTATGCAACCATCAAGGATTTGATTGATGCATTCATTGAGAGATGAGGTGATAAGAAAGAGTATCGTCACTTGTTAGCAACCTTGAATACCATAAGAAAGAATGAGAATGAAACCATGGATGAGTTCAATAAAAAGTTTAATGATTTGGTTTCAAGCTTGCATACAAAGATTAAGCCTCCAGATAATTCCATATTTATTTATTATATTGAGGCCTTTGGTGGAGAAATGAGACATCAGTTAAGGGATAAGGAACCCACCAACCTCAAGATTGCCTAAGAAATGGTAGTTAAGATTGATAGAAATATGCAAGCATCTGGCAAGTCCAACCTTCCCTGTTTCACAAGGGGTAGTACTTCCAAACAACATGAGCCTAAAGATAAAACAGTTGATTTTGATAACAAGACTTCTTCTTCTGACCCTTTGAAAGATTTGACAGAAATGCAAGAACTTGTGAAAGCCATGAAAGCTAACCATGCAGTCCAATTGAATGCCCTTCAAACTAGGTTGATTGCTACAAAGATATCTCAAGGAAATAGACTTCAACCTAGACAAAATAATGGAAGATGGCAAAAGAAAGGTCCACCCCAAGATTAGAGACCACCAAATCAATTAGAAGCAACGAATTGTTGATGATTGCAGCTATGTGAGACATTCTCCATCTTACAAACCTGTGAGGTGTGGATCATTGTTGTTGTGTGAAGTCTTTCTCTAAGCTTACAAACTTGAGAGAAAGCCCCTAATAAGGGTACATTTTTCTTGCCTGAGACAGAGCTGGGAACGTAGAGATGACCTCCTCCATTCAAAGAGTTGAGAAGAACTCCAGATGATTATTCAATGGAAAAGTGATCTGTTGAGTTAGGACGTGCCTGTGGCTGAGCACAAGGTGAACGTGTGAAATCCCAAAGTGTTGGGTGCATCGTCATGAGAACAGAAATGAAGATGATGTATTAGCCTCCTCTGAGAAACAGAGTTGACGAGAAGACTCCATATGATTCTCCTGTCAGTGGCAATGGGAAAGCAGATATGTAGAGTGGACGTGCCTGTGGACAAGCATAGGTGAACATGTGAAGACCTGGTTCTTCTATGTAATGCAGTGAATTAGAGCTATGGCATCCCTATGGATGTGCCCCTAGTGGATGAGCACTAGTGGGTGTATCATATCCTTTGCTATATATTGTTCAAGAGTCAGACCTACCTGTAACCCTAATTTTCATTTAAAGGGTACAAGTCGGCCCTACCTTAAAGAGTCTAATAATAAATGTAACAGATAATTAATATTAATATTAATATTAATTATAATAATAATAATAATAATAATAAATATATTATGCCTTAGAGAGGTCGGCCATGTTGTGCCAATAGACACTTCAGTTGATAGGACAAGTCTAATATAAGTAAAGATAAATCTTTCCTTATAGAAACACATCTTTCTTGTGAGTTTGGAAATTTCAGCAAGTACACTTCTTGGCAAAAGTTGCGCACCTCTCTTGGGCGCTAGAGTTCTAGGGTTTGAGAACCTTCTTGTGTGCTAGGTATTTCTTGGTGGTAAAGGTATTTCTATTGAAGATTATAGCAAAGGATTTGGCTGAGTTTTCTTCCCTTATTGAGAAGGGTATTTCTTGTGCATGGTGCTTCTTCTTGTGATCTTGGTTGCTGCAGCATTTATGGTTATGGTTAAATGATAAAATGGAATAAACTTCATGCTTAACCTAATGCTTATGAAAAATCAACATGGTATCAGAGCATAGGTCTTGAAAGAACCCACTGCACAAGCATCTACCAAGTCTCATCCTTTACCAGTCATTCCTACTCTTCTGTAGAACCGTACGACCCTCCTAGGGTTTCCAGAAAATCCATATGGCCCTCCTCTTTTGGGTGTTTCATCCGCTTAAAACTTGGATGTTGGGGTTATTCTTGGCATAGAAGAGTATGTCCCCTTCCAACGCATCTCTAGAAGCTCTCAAAACAAAATTTCGTGAAATTTTGATTTTTGGACCTAGGTTTTCTAGGGTGCTGAAATTTCCTGCAGAATATTATTCCAGAATTTGAAGAAACAAATCAAATGAAGAACAAAACTTTGGTAGTAGATAGGTTTGATGGAGCAAACAACTTCAGCCCCTAGAAATTAAATCTTCTAGTCACTCTTGAAGAAGATGATCTCTTGGATGTGACAACTAAAGTTCTACCAGACACTGCTACAGATATAGAAAGGAAGATGATGCGTATGAAGTCTTAAAAGGAATGTTTGAAAGTGACAACACTCTCAGAGCTCTTACCTTAAAGAGCCAACTTCAAAGTACCAAGATGACAAAGGGTGACTCAGTTGCACTCTTCTTTATGAAGTTATCAGAGATTAAAGAACAACTAGAGACCATTGGGGAAATCATGTCTGATAGAGAAATTGTCTTAATCACTCTCCAGAATCTTCCAAAATCATGGGAGCCTTTCATTCAAAGTATCAGTAGAAGAGAATCTCTACCAACCTTTGATCGACTATGGACAGATTGCACTCAAGAAGAACTTCCACTTAGAAACAGAGGAGTGGAAGATTCTTTAGAAGAAAATCATGCCCTTGCACTTCATACAAAGAATGGAAGAATATTCAAAATAAATTTCAACTAAACATTTAAAGGTGAAAAGCCTCCATCCAATCCAGGTTATCAAAGAAGAGATGCTTCAGAAATTCAGTGATTCAGATGTGACAAGTATGGACACATTACAAGAAATTGTCCAACCAGGAAGAAGGGAAGACAATATGCTTCCACTAGTGACATTGATCCAGATCCACCTCAAGTGAGTGAAGAGAAGAAAGAGGAGAAATACTTCCTCTAAAAGGGACATGGCTACAAACTAGGTAAATCATTTGATTTATAATTTTATAGTTGATTGCATTTTTTCAAATAAATGAAGGATACTATTCCTAGTAAAATAGCTCTCAAAGACTTGGACCATTATCCCTGGTACGGGAGTCCAAAACATATTTAAATTGTTCATTATACAGGAACAAGCAAAAACGTTGTCCCTGTAAAGGAGGAAATCTTTTAAAAGATCCAAAAAATCTCAAATGGAGATTAACAATAAGACTATTATTTTCTCTCCCTTCAACATTTCAGAGGGAGACAAACTTTATCCCAGTTGATCCAATTGTTCCAGCCAATATATTCAAAGATATTGCAGTAAGGTCTAAAAGGGCCTTTCTAGACCCACTCTGCAAGAAGCATAGAAACATACAAGCTCCTCAAGGCCACATTCCGAGAAAAGAGATTTTCGAACTATCCTTCAATCACGAGCCACCTCATTGATGTTGAGACTTCTTTTCTTAGAGAAGCAATGAGAGAACCGATATGGCAAAATGCCATAACAGAAGAATACCAATATATCTTAAAGAATGATGCATAAGATATTTTCAGGAATCAAAAAGGGAAGTCTGTGACAACTCCTAAGTGGACCAATATGATCAAGCATTCAGCTGATGAAAGTGTCAAGAAATACAAAACGAAATCTATAGCCAGAGGTTTCTCACATACAGAGGGATTTGTCTATAATACATGATCCAGTGAACCTGCTACACTTCCATCCATACTATCATCCATGAGTTGGAAACTATATTAGATAGATAGATTCTTGTTGAGTTTGGATTTCAACAAAAGTATTGTTGATCCAAACCTATCTCATTACAGTAAGGTAACGAGAGCCTGATTTTAATGACTTATTCAAAAAACCTTGTTACTAAACATAAGTAATCCTTGACTTCTAAAATCAAGGTGAAAAATCTAAGTATGATGCACAAACTTCTTGAGATAAGAAGTATGACAGAAAACCAATGAGATTTTCCTGAGTCAAGGAAAATATACAGTGGGAACATTAAAGAAGGTTAATATGACAGAATGCAAATCCACCGTGATGGATTGAAATAAAAAGATTGACAATAATTTAGACGAGACTGATCCACAGTTGTTTGGATCACTGATGTATCTAGTTAACATGAGACTTAACTCATACCATATAGTGAATGTGCCTAGTCATTTCATGAGTCAACCGAGACAGACTCACTAGACAACAACATAACTTGTATATACGAGGCACAGTTGGATATGGCATGCCTCCAGTATAAACTTGGGTTTACAGGACATGACGAATCAGAGTAAGCAGAAAGTACAGTGGACTGAAAGAGCACATCCGATTGATGTTTTACCATGAAGATTGCCATGGTTTCCTAAATGCAACAAGAAGCAAAACTCTGTGGCCTTGAGTACCATAGAGACAGAGCATATAGCAGTGAATGAGCGAAGCAATGTGGCTTCACAAACTTCTATCAGATTTACTTGACCACAATATGGATCCTATGATAATAATTAAGAGCCATGTAAAGAACCCAGTGTTTCCTAATAGATTGAAACACGATGAGATATCAGAGACATGGTGTAGAGGAAAATCCTATACTTGCAGTACCTTCCTACACCTGAGCAGACTGCAGACATTTACACCAAACAGACTTGGTGAAGAATGCCTTCCAAGTTGAGAGGGAGTATTGATGACTCCTGCAAAAAACAAAATTCAGAGTACATGTGTATGAGACTTGGCATGATGAAGAATGCCTCCCTAGCTGAGAGGGAGTCTTGATGATTGTAGCTATGTGAGCCATTCTCCAGCTTACAAACCTGTGAGGTGTGGATCATTGTTGTTGTGTGAAGTCTTTCTCTCATCTTACAAACCTAAGAGAAAGCCCCTAAGAAGGGTACGTGGTTCCTGCCTAAGACAGAGCTGGGAATGTAGAGATGACCTCCTACATTCAGAGAGTTGAGAAGAACCCCAGATGATTATCTAGTGGAAAAGCGATCTGTTGAGTTAGGACGTGCCTGTGGCTAAGCACAAGGTGAACGTGTGAAATCCCAAAGTGTTGGGTGCATCGTCATGAGAAAATAAATGAAGATGATGTATTAGCCTCCTCTGAGCAGCAGAGTTGACGAGAAGACTATAGATGATTCTCCTTTCAGTGGCAGTGGGAAAGAAGATCGATAGAGTGGACGTGCCTTGGATGAGCACAGGTGAACATGTGAAGACCTGGTTCTTCTGTGTAATGCAGTGAATCAGAGCTATGACATCCCTATGGATGTGCCCCTAGTCGATGAGCACTAGTGGGTGTATCAGATCCTTTGATATATATTGTTCAAGAGTCACACCTACCTGCAACCCTAATTGTCATGTAAAGGGTACAGGTCGGCCCTACCTTATTGTGTCTAATAATAAATGTAAAAAATAATTAATATTAATATTAATATTAATAATAATAATAATAATAATAAATATATTATGCCTTAGAGAGGTCGGCCCTGTTGTGCCAACAGACACTTCAGTTGTGTTGTCGTCCTTATACACACTTGCAAACGTGAACTAAGTCTTGCTCACTTAGTGTGTCCTTGGAGGCACAATGCCTAGGTTCAAAGCCCACACTGTCACTTTGACTTGAACCTCTTCCGTGTAGGCTTACTCCTAGGGAAGCCAAGGGGAGTAGACCCTAGTTTCTAGATGAGATTAACGTTAAGTTCTAGGAGTTGGTTTTAATTAGTTTAAAGATTGGGGGGGAAATCTATCCTATGATGCAAAGGCAAAAATGCAATGTGCAACAATATAGAATGAGAAGCAAGCCTTTTCCTATGGCAACTAAGACTAGTGCCTAAGATTGGGCAAGGGGTCAACTAAAGTTTGAGAGGTTTAGATTACACAAGAGTTACAAAGATTACAATGTTTACAATTACTCCACAACAATGTTAGATACAAATATACAACTAAATACAAGATGAATTGATGATACAATTATAAGCAAAGATACAAGACAAGATACAATAGATACAAAGGCCCAAAGAGATTAACTGAAAATTGCTTGCCTATGCAGGAATTTAAAAATGCTTAAAGGGAAAACATTCATCAACACAACAAGCCTAGCATGCTCAACAATAGAGTGTCTCCCAAAGGGATGCACTACTCTATTGGATTGCTTTCAATGACAAACAAGATCACTGAAGATCCAACAAGATAGTGCCTCCAAAGGATGCACAATTTCTTGAGGGATCACATCAAAGATATGAACACCAATTAATTGGAAAAGGAAAGCTTGAAGGGAAAATGTCCAAAATCACAATTTGTGACTATTTGGTGATTAATCCACAACATAAAGATAATATTGCATGAAATGTAAATGTAAGATGAAGTGCTTACAAGTGTAAATGTAGACCACAAAAGATATATCAAATAGATGCCCAAAGTTGAAGTGGATTAAGGATTAATTAAAAATTATTAAGTGAGGTTTCAATCCTAGCTAAATGTCAACCCAATACTCCCCCTGCTTGTACCAAGTAACTGCTGGGTGCTCAAGAAGTATGGAAACAAGGCCTACCCTAACTCCACAGGTCATCCCAAGGGAAAAGAGTACTCCCGGAGAGGACGTTGAGCGCCACGAGATCGTCCCCGGCCTATCACCTTTCATTGCTTCCTCTAGTCCTCGTTTAAATGGAAAAGTTGGGTCAGTAGAGGTGCCCTATTAATTCTAGTTGATTATTAGGACTATGGACTAAGTTAATTTTAGTGTACAAGTCTGTAAAAGTGAGATTTGCTTGCCCAAAAAGTGTGAAAAAATGTCAAAACCAAAATATTAAACTTGTAAGAAGGAAGATCTAAACCATAAGATTGTTACTTGAAAAGCATGGAAAGAAACTTAACAATAGATTGCAATGAAAAATAATTAAGTTTCCTTAAACCATTATGACATGCCCATGATATTTTCCAAAAGATAGATGCTAGAGAGATACAACTTGCAAAATGAAAGGAAACTCAAAGCATAAGATAGATCCTATGCCTCCACGGGCTTAAGCTAAGCATTAGTGGTGTGAGATCTACTTCTAGATGATTTTAATCCATTTAGCACAACACATTAGAAATAGATAACTAAGATAGCCTTATGATTTTGGGAGTTGGCTATGCCAACTTCACATCCAAGGTGTAGGCAACTAAAGAATGAAAGAAAAACTTGAAAGGAAAAACCTAAATACAAACCACTCACAATGGAACAAGGTGGAGGCAAGCCTTCCTAATTTGTGCCAAAGGGGGTTGGAAAAATAAACAAACTAAACTAAAACAACCTAGCCACACAACCTTTTCCTAATGACAAGTGGGGCAAAGAATAAAAAACTTGCTGAAAATTTAAATGATAATGCAAGCCACTTGGGGACCCCTTTGGGCTTGCTACAATGCTTAGAAAAAATAGAGAAAAGGTTGGATATTGTTACCCAATCAAAGGAGGGGTCCTTTGTGTGTTTTGTGGTTGAAAATGGGAAACACTTCCCCTAGATTTGGAGAGAACCTGCAAAAAACAACAAGCTATTGTTTGCTCGAAATGCTGCAAAACACACATAAAAGTCAAGAAAATTTATGTTTTTCAACATAAATTTTCTGCATAAAAATTTCAGAATATAAAATGATATATTGATCTATCTAAGAGTGTTAGTAAACCAAGATCTGAATATGTATGAGCAGAAATATAAGAACCAAGAAAGAGAGGAGTTTATGTTAGGTTATGAAGGAGGGTTTCCAACTTGAAGCCAACCTTACAAACCCTTGAAGCAACCTGCAACTTGTGAAGCAAATGTGAGACAAGAGAAAATAGTTGTTAAGATAAACAAGTAATACGAACTAATTTTCACTACTTACTATCCTAATCAAGTAGATCTACAACTACACTATTGCATGATCTATCCAAACAAACTAATTTGTTTTAGATATCTACTCTATATCTCAAATAAAGAAACACATGGAACAAGATCACCTCCAAAACATGTGCACCAAGAAAAAATCTCATGTACACCAAGGTCCTCCAAATCTCTTTCTTATCACCCAAATGAGGAAGTTGCAGCAACTAATTGCTACAAGATTCTCTCCAAAATAGAGCAAGAATGAGAGAAAGAAAAATGGAAGATGAGAGAGGGATGAGGGAAGAAAATGGTAGCATAACAATAGCTCAAGAGATGGTGTAGAAATGAGTGAGGGAGGATTCTTATTTATACTTGGGAAGACAAAGTTACCCCTCTTGGATGAGAGCCAAGTGACAAAACCCAAGTCAAAGTGAGAATCTCAAGAAAGGGGGGCAACTCTAGGGTTTTGGCATGGATGGATGAAGTGGCAATGAGTTGGAGTGAGTTGGAAAGGCTTTGAATAGTCAAATGATGAGTTGTAGGGTCTAGGGAGGCACACCAAGGGATAGAATATGTCTCCCATTAATTTTTTTATTATTTTTTTACTTTTTGGAGACTTTCTAGAAGGAGGGCACACCTCTCTAGGGAAAGTGACGTTTTTTATTAATGGTTAGGTGAGGGGGTGATGTGAGGGTTGGAAAAGGTTAGGAAAGTGTTTTCTCATCATCTCCCACTTTTACTTTACTCAATTTTCTGAAGATTACAAAAATTGACATTTTTATCATGTCAAGCTTAGCAATTAAAATTGTTGTTTTGATTGACTTGGAATCCCTATGGACAAACACCTATTAAAAGTTGTCCAATTGAGTTGAAACTTGACCCAAGGGTGTAGGGGGTCTCATTCCATTTATTTTTAGCACAAATACCCCTATCAAAAGTCCAAGGACCTAGTTTTTACAATTTTTATCAAAATTTAATTAATTAAATTATCCAAACTTAAGCAATTTTAATTAATTAAAAAAAAACCTATCTAGACTCGATGGAATTCCGTGAAACTTCTAGAGATGTCTTACTTGGTAATTTAAATCATTCCTAAACACTAGCTACTAGAGGATGACACCATTAGAACGCCTTTCACCACTTTGGAGGAACTATTTGTGGGAGTGAAAAACTCAAGGGAAATTAATAAGGCCGGTTAGGCCAAATTAATAACCTGAGGAAAAAAAACACTCAGTGAAAGGAACTCTCCTAATGAAGAAATCCTAAGGTAACTGACCTAACTATGATCCATGTAGACCTATTACATTATTATCCCATACAGGGGAGTGAAAATTCCAATTACAAAAATATGTGTTGGAGGACAAAAATGCCTTGTAGAACCAAATAGTCTCTGATTTGATAGCATCTGATGATGCATATCTTAATGGTACATGGATTTGACCCCCTAGTTGAATAGGTGGTCAACAAGTTCATATGACAAGTCTAATATAAGTAAAGGGAAATCTTCCCTTATAGAAACAAATCTTTCTTATGAGTTTAGAAATTTCAGCAAGTACACTTCTTGGCAAAAGTTGCACACCTCTCTTGGGCGCTAGAGTTATAGGGTTTGAGCACCCTCTTGTGTGCTAGGTATTTCTTGGTGGTAAAGGTATTTATATTGAAGATTATACCAAAGGATTTTGCTGGGTTTTCTTCCCTTATTGAGAAGGGTTTCCCAGGATACATTTTGTGTTCTTGTGCATGGTGCTTCTTCTTGTGATCTTGGTTGCTACAGCATTTATGGTTATGGTTAAATGACAAAATGGAATGAACTTCATGCTTAACCTAATCCTTATGAAAAATCCACACGAATACGGTTTGTTATCGCTCAGTTTGTAGGATAGGTTTAAAAGCTTGGAGACAAGACTCAAACTGGCGTAACAGGAGCTTCCCCACCCACTGTCACCTCGATGGGGAGCTCTTTCTATTCAGGGTGGCTAATCCCAAGGGAGACGTCCCTAGTAATCTGGGGTTCTGAAAGGTTTAAGGTCTAAAGGATCAAGATGAGAGTTTCCTTTCACAGATTACTGCCAAGAAGATAGTCAAAGAGAAGGCAATTCCACTGAGGAAGGCACCTGTTTGCGAGACAAGGCAAATAAAACTAAAACGTGCTGCAATGGTTAGTACTTCACAATTTAATGACTATCTTTAAATCGATATGAGCAATAATAAAAGTAATTATTGACGAAGTCAATGATTGCAAATAAAGACAAAAACTTATAATACTTCTTCAATAAATACAAAAGACACTTGCATTCAATGTATAAAGTCAATCCTTGAGTTATTACAATGCATTAAATGTGCTCATATATATATTGTTGCTGCGTCAAACCTGCTAAAAGGTGACGTCAGCCCTAT
>ML820282.1:86412-98225 GCA_009831015.1 Picea engelmannii
ATACTATGTTGCTATAGATTCACATTGTGTTTGAGTTGCAGATTTGTCTCACAGGTTGTGGCTTGGAAGAGACTTTAGAGCAGATTTCAGCCATCACTTGCACAAACTCCTTGCTATTTCTTTTACATCTGATATATTGTTGTAATTCCATCTTATTTTCTGTAGCTATCTACCTCTTAGATAGGTCAAAAAATCATATTTATATTTCTGGTTTGTTTGCTGAAAATTTCTGTGTAATAACAGAAATTTCTGTAACATATTTTGGTATTTTTGCAGCATTTCCAACAAGCTTTTGCTTGCTGTTTTTTGCAGGACAGCGACATATTTGAAGGTACATGCTGCCAAGAAACACCTAGGAGGCTTCCCAAACACTTCTTCTCGGTTTGGGTAACATTTCTCCTTTTCTTTCCTTCACATTTCTAGTTTTCTGCAATATTTATCATTCATTTTGGGCCATAAAAAATAAATCTAACTTAGATTAGTTTGTTTATACCTTTGATTAGTTTATTCTTTTGTCTATAATATTGTTAGTTTAGATTTGTCTTAATCTCATTAAGTTATCATATTCTAAGCTACCCTCCTTGGCCAACATTGGAAGGCATTGCCACCACCTTGGCCATTGTAGTGGTGTTTCATTTTTCAAGTTCATTCTTTTGCTTTAAAAATAAAACTATAATCATAAATATTAATCTCACTTGCCGGCACCTTAGGGGAGTCATCCCCAAAATCGCCTTGGCCTAAAGGAAATTTACGTATGATGATCTACATGCTTAGTTATTAGAATAATCTTAGATAGTGATCATCCTTCTAAGTTTTATTTTATTTAAGTTTTAAATTTCCACATGCTAATGCTCTCATGGTTGATAGTTTAGTAACTTAGATGCTATCTTGAATGCTTTTATCTATTTCATCTTAAGTTATTTTGCTGCTTTAGAATATTATATGCATGTGATACATATGATTTAAATTTTCTTATCATTTTGCTAAGTAACTCATCTCTCAAACATTTTTACTTTCATATACTTAGCAAACACATGTGGTTAATGGTTAACTCTTAGATCTCATTTGTTAATCACATTGGCAATACGTCTTTCCTTTTTCTTTTCAAGTTATATGCTATGATGATGGATGGACACATATGAAGTGGTATATCTTTTAAATGCTCACGTCTTATCTCTCTTTTAAGCCACGTCCTACATATGTGATCTCATGCTTATATGTTAAACGTTTCATGTGTTAATCATCCTTAAGCTCACGTTTTGGATAAATGGTCTAAGCATCCACATCTTAACTTTACTTTCAGCCACGTCTTACACATAAATGGTTCATGGTTAATGAATTAACATTGTGTTATCATCTCTATACTCATTGATATGTTAATGGTGGTTTAATCACACATTGCAAGCACTCCTTTTTTATACTTTTTGCTCACGGCCATACGCTAAAAACACAGTTTTAAGGTGCCTAAAACTCATCTAAAACATACCCAACACATCTAAAGACCTGCCCGAGGGTCATAATAACACTTAGGAACAATTTTAGGGGCTCCATTCAGCCATCTCCACCATCTAAAACGGGTTTGAGGGACAGTCCAGGCGGTAGTGGCGGGGGACCGTCCCGTGGTTTCGTTGGGGAGATCTCGCGACTGGACTACTTCTTACTGTGCGGGCTGACCTTGGAAGCTAGGGTAGGGACTCGTAGCCCTATTATCTTGAGCACCGGGCAGTTATTTGGCCAAGGGAGGAGGAAGCTTGGGGCACACATCTAGTCTAGGGGGAAGGGGAATAAAATTTATCAATCTTTAAGAAACTCCTAAACATCTAGTTGCATAGATCACCTTTGTATGTTTGGGTAGATGTATTGATAGGAACACATCATTGGTGGTAATATCATTGTTTAATCTTTATCTATTGCAACTTAAATGATTAATCTTTCTTATGTCTAAGTGATAATTTGGTTATATCATTTGAAATATCTTATTTATTGTTGTGGTGTGGATCAAGGAAGTTTTGAGTATCCCACTTGGGAAGGCACTACTTCTTTTGATCCTTGAATGCTTTGTGTGATTATTGCCAGTGAAGGCGGTCCAATAGTGTAAGTGCTATTGGGGCATGCTTGGCTCTTGTTTGTCTCACTTACATTGGTGTATTTAATTTGTATATCTTTGTATCTTTTGTATATGTTGTAACTTGTAACACTTTGTAATTCTGTGTAAGAAAAAGTAATCTTGGTTTGGGGTAGTTTTACTTGATTCAATTGTAAACCTTTTGTAATTGAACCACCCTCAAACATAGTTGACCCCATTTGCCCAACCTTAGGCACTAGTCTTTAGTTGATCTAGGGAAAGGGCTGACTTTGCATTTAGACTTAGACTTGCACTTGCATTGCTGCTTGTCATCATAGGCTAGTTTTCCCCTTTGGCCTATAACGAAATAAAACTAACTCCTAGAACACTTAACTCTAAAATTAACTTAGTAACTAGGGACTACCCCCCTTGGCTTCCCTAGGAGTAAGCCTAGAAGGAAGAAGTTCCAGTCAAGGTGACAGTGTGGACTTGGAACTTAGACATTGTCTCTCCGAGGGCACACTAAGTGAGTTGGACTTAGCTCACGCTAGCAAGTGTGCATTAGGACGACAATAGGGCTTTAGCCCTTTCTTCCCACAAGACAAAATGTAACCCTGAAAGGTCATCCTAGTGGCTAGACCAGGGGAATGGGATGGATGAGCGAGGTATAAGATGTAAGTGTGATAAGATGGTGGGAGCGGACGATGGCTCTGCAAATCCCCTTTGGTGGCTAACCAAAACCCATGAATATCAGCTTGCTAGGTCACCCAATCAATCACCCCAACAATGATCAAGTGGATTAGTGTAAGATCCAAGCAGTCATCAGAAATGAAAGGAACTTAATGCATATATAAGAAGGTTATAACGATCAAATATGACACATACCATGAAACCTCGGACCAATTACCTCATGGAGCAAGAGTCCTCTCCGATGCAGGCCCAGGCCAGCAGTGATGGAAGCTGCTACTGCTGACAGGACGAGTCTGGCTGAGAAGAAGAAACATGGGCCCTCCAGGGCCATGCTCAAGTCAATCCTTCTCTCGGTACTCCATGTCTAGGACAATGTGGGCCTCGAGACATGATCTCCTAGTTATCCCTAGATATCGGGGATAACACGGTTCAACAAGAGACTTTTTCTTTTTGTAGAGCTTGTGAGGATTTTTAGGAGGAATCCAATTGCCTCGTTTTTAATCAGGTTAATGAGCAAGGGTTTCATGGATCAAACAACTTTATTGGATTTTCAGGATGTCCAGATTTTATAAATAATACATAAACTGTCACAAAAATGTTAAGGTTTAAGCTATTATTGAGTTTCATTTCATTTCATTAGATACCAATAGCATAGATAGGATCACTGAGAAATACACGATCACAAGAGACACATCAATTATCCTGGGAAACCCTCATGGGGGAGAAAACCCAACAAAAACTTCCTTAATATAGATAGCCAATACAATGCCAAGAGATAACTCAAACAAATATAGAAAGTCCTCTCCCAAGAATGTGCCTCTCTCTCTCTTCTTTCTTCTCCAACTGCAACTCCAAACTTGTGCTCTGAAGAACAAGTGAGTGTGTGTCCAAATGAGGTTCTAGCCTCTCTTATTTATACAATCTGGCAGGCATTGGAGTGAGGTGTCTTTTCACTAGCAGGGCCGCCTTCTCAATTTGGGTGGTTATAACCACTTTTAATATATTCTGGGTGGTTATAACCACTTTAATATATTTTGGGGCCAACTTTTCATTTATCCCATTACAATTAGGGTTTGACCAACCCGCAAAATGGGATTTGGTCAATTACAATACTTGACATGATCAATCTGAAAAAGGGGATTGATCTAATGAATAATACATCGATAATAATTAGAATACTCTTTGCAGTTACATTATTTCAACACTCCCCCTTAACAAGAAGGGTATTCTACAATAGCATCAGGTGAGAGAGAGGGAAACATCATCAACAACATCTTGGAACACTGATTGGCATATCTATAAATCATCGAAAGTTTTTCTCATCATCAATATCATCATTCATAGCAGAGAGTTGGAATGGCATCATCATCCTCAACAGCATGAGGCTAAGGTAATATCATCATCATCTTCAGCGTGAGGCTAAAGTAACATCATCATTTTCAGCATTAAAGATTAAATGACATCATCATCATCATAATCATCTTCAACAAGGAGCTAAAGTGGCATCATCATCATCATCTTCAGCAAGAAGCTGAAGTGGCATCATCATCATCAACTTCAGCAAGAAGCTGAAAAGGCATCATCATCATAAACTGCATCAACATGGATTAGTATAACACTAATACATCATCATCATCAATAACAGCACAAGGCTGATAGAACATCAAAAACAACAATATCACAACACAAAGGTTGGAGCATCATCAACAACAACAACATCACAACACAAAGGCTAGAGCATCATCAACATCAGCACTAGGCTGAGAGTCTTCAGCATGAGGTTGGCATCACAACACGAAGCTGGAAACACATCATTACAGCATGAGGCTAGCACATCATCACAGCACGAGGCTGGCATGTCATCAGCACGAGGCTGGCATCACAACAATTAAGTTGGCACATCATCACATCAATTAACCTGGAATCACAACACAACAATTAAGTTGGAATCTCAACACAACAATTAAGCTGGAATCACAACACAACAATTAAGCTGGAATCTCAACACAGAAATTAAGCTAGAATCACAACACAACAATTAAGCGGGCATCAACAATTAAGCTGGAATCTCAACACAACAATTAAGTTGGAAGCACAACACTCGGTTGGCATCTCAACACAACAATTAAGTTGGAAGCACAACACTCGGTTGGCATCTCAACACAACAATTAAGTTGGAAGCACAACACTAGGCTGACATCTTGACACAACAATTAAGATGGAAGCACAACACTAGCCTAGCATATCAACACAACACTACTCCCCCTATCAAGGGAGGTCCTTTCGGACTATACCGAGCTTATCTCGAAAGTGCTCAAACTTTACACGAGATAGAGGCTTGGTCAACACATCGACAACCTGTTCATCCGTGCTAACATATTGGAGCTTTATGGCACCTCTCTGCACCATGTCACGGATGTAATGGTATCGGATCTCTATGTGTTTTGACTTGTCATGAAATATAGGATTCTTTGTCATCTTTATGCAGCTCTAGTTATCACATAGGATCGTGGCTGATTCCATCTCTAGGTCGAATAGACTAGTCAACAACTTACGAAGCCATATGGCTTCACAATTGGCAGAACACGCAGCAATGTATTTTGCCTCCGTTGTACTGAGAGCAATGCTTGATTGCTTCCTACTCTGCCATGAGATCATGGTTGATCCCAAACTGAAACAACATCCTGAAGTGCTCTTCCTGTCAGAGACACTTCCAGCCCAATCTGAATCAGTGTACCCACTCAGTGTGAAATCATGATCTCCATCATAGCTGAGACCACAATCTAATGTACCCTTAAGGTACCTCATCACATGTTTTGCAGCAACTAGGTGAACATGTCTGGGTTCTACCAGAAACTGACTCAAGGTGTTCACGGAAAAACAGATATCTGGTCTAGTGTTCGTTAGATACATCAGTGATCCAATGATCTGTCTCTACAGCGTGGCATGAATCAATTTTGACGAAGTGTCGACCAGAAGCTTCAGCTTCGTTTCCATGGGTGTATTCATGGACTTGCACTCCAACATATCAAATCTCTTCACGATTTCAACTGCATACTTCCCTTGGTTAAGGAAGATTCTCTCTGGGCTCTACCATACATCAAGACCTAAGAAATAATGCATTAGGCCAAGGTATTTCATCTCAAATTCTGAAGCAAGCTTCTTCTTACATTCGGTGATGAGTTTTTCTTCTCTAGTTAAGAATAAGTCATCCACATACAACAACAATATCACCGGCTCATCATTCATAACCTTGAAGTAGAGGTTAGAATCAGCTTTACTCTTGGTAAAGCCCAAGCTCATCAGAAAATTGTCTATCCTCTGCAATATCAATCTCTAGGAGCTTGCTTCAACCCATATAGATCCTTCCTCAACTGGCAGACATAAGTCTTTCTATCTTCAATCTTCAAATCAATTTTTCTCATTACATTGTACCAATCTGGTACACTTGCTTAGCTGTAACTCAATCTGCACAATCATGTGCTCGCTCTATGTGTTTTCTACAAAGCACTTATCTATCTCACTGTCTGAGAGTATGTCCTCTACTCTCTCTGCAACTGTTCCTTCTGGAACTGTGACTCTGCACCTGCACCTGCTCTATGGATGAGAATGATTACTTCATCCTCACTGTGACTGCTAAAATCTGAGAGTAACTCCTCTTCTTCTATAATGACAACTGCTTCATCTAAAACTGAGGGTGGCTCAATAACTGATACTGAAGATAGCTCTTCTTCTTTCATGGAGGTAACTCTATCTTTCATTGTAGTCATGTCTCCATGACCCAACTAATGTACTGCACCAACTGCCACTCAATTTTAAATATGGGGATTGCTCCCCCTACATCTCATACTATATCTGAATCATGGTTGTTCTGGTTGTCTTCATAAATACTGGAACTATTTCTTCAATAAGTGTCTCGTCATAGTATTCTCCCTTTTGTTGGGAGAATCCTATGGACATACATCAGGCTTTGCATATCTGCAACATGATTGATCTATATAGATCAATATTGGAAGTCAATACTGACTTCTCCTCTCACGGAAGAGTCCATATCCTAGTCTTTCTGACTGGATTCCTTCTTTGTCACTAAAACAAGGGAATCTTCCCAGGAGATTTCGTATCTCCTAGAAGTTTCTAAAGCTACGATCTAGTCTTCTCACGGCATCTATCTCCTAGTCCTGTAAGTTGTCTCTTCATCTGATTCTTTCTGAGATCAGGCTTACTCTCGATTTCTTCTGAGTCTACAAGGACTTCATTATATCTTACAGGGTATACTTGGTATTTGAATACCAAGTCTAAATACAGAGTCATGCTTCAAACGAGATTTGCTTCCCGTTCTAATGTTCGTTCATCTTTGGAGCCTTTTGCTCCTTTCAATCAATCTTCATATGAGATACTCTGAATCTCAAGAGATGGCTTCTTCTTCATCTTCTTTGGTACATGAGTGTATATGGTCATGTACATAGTCTGCTTCATGTCTCATATAATATGTTGCCTTCAAAAACCTTCACTATAGCTTCCTCGGAGTTATCACCTGTGACCGGAAACAAGGGCAATAAAACAACAAGCAAGAATAGTACTCTTTTGATAATAGTAGATAAAGCAATAGCACGAACAATTGTCACAGTGGCTCCTTTAGAGATTTCACTTATGACCTATCTGAAGCAAAGATCAAAAGTAAGAAATACAATACGGAATGAGGTCAACACTCGTATAGTGTTGTGATCAAACATTCCTCCATGGAAACCTGGAACTAACACAAGAGGTTTCTCCTAGAGGATATGTTAGTTGTATCATGCAAATAAATACATTAAGCATTTATCTCAATATGCTCACATGCTACCAAGCACTATAGTGTTTTCTTGACACTTGCACGTTTTGAATCTTAACAACTTAATCATTCAAACCTGGAACCTAGAGTTTTGTTCTCAAGAATGAGTGTGTTGCTTTTCTTCCAAATCTCCTTCACTCAAGATGACAAGTGCTTTCTTCAACCTGTCTTTTGTACTAGGACAATATGCTATCTTGATAGAAGCTTGGGTTAGAGAATAAGCTCTATGATCTCTACTTTAATCCATCTAATATTTTGACCAAAGGTTAGTATGATGGTCATAGCTTCAACATGCAACACTGTGATAACAACTAGATGTATATCAGAATAATCAAACCTGAGTTGCATTATTCTTCTGAATGTGTTGGATCTTGAGATCCTTTTGGATCTATGGCAAGAGATCCCTTCTCCTGCAAATACCCTTTAGCGCTTAACAATTTAAACATATGTGAGTACATACCTCTGATAACATTTGCAGGTAGTGGCACCATCTCGTAGAAGCGGCAATGATCACCAACTCTTAAAAACTTGAAGGGTGACTGCAACTGGTACTACGAATGATACTTCAACTAGTACTGCAACTGCAATTGATACTGCAATTGGTTCTGAGACTGCAACTTAGGGTTTTATGAGGAAACCCTAATTTTTCAAACTTCAAATTTTGAAATTCTAAACCAGGGGATAGATGCGTTGAGATGAGGCGAGTAAGCTGAATACAACTGCTCACACTGGATACAGTATGATTTAGAGGGAGATAGCAGTTGAGGATGATGTGCAGTTACATATGGGAAGACTCAGTGGAACAATAGACAGTAGGCAATTCAACACTTTATCTTCTGCAGAGAGTGTTGTTGAGGATTTTAGTGATGGAACTAGTAGTGAGAGGCATGGGGTGGTACCTCAGCATGACTATGATCAGGAGTCACACCATTTAGCAGGACAGTTGAGAGTTAGTGAGGCTATGTGTTAGCGATATTTCTTGTCATGGGCTCGAGAAGCATTCGAGTCTGCAAGTTGCACGAAACGATCAAGCGCAGCGCCGGAGGATCCTTGTTTTTCCATGTAGCAGGTCAAGCGGGTAGGCAAAGTGTCGTCGGCATCATCCCAAGTCGGTGATCTCGTGAACTCGGGAGTTCACAGGATAAAGACCCAAATGTTGGGTACTCATGTCGCGAGGCGGAAAAGTAGCGAGAAGGTGAATAACCGTTGGATCTAGATCGAGGACAGCCGTTGGATCCGCACATGGGATCGTGCATCGGAGTCTTGTAAGAAAATACCCAAGGAATTGGCCGCGAGGATCACGAGTTTGCGAGGTCATGAGATTTCGACCGTTGGAGGACAGGTGGCCACAACAAAGCAGCGAAGTGGAATACAGGTGGCAGAAGCCCTCGGGATCTCGCTAACTCGAGAAGTCCCGAGGTTTCGGCATTAGGATTTCCGAGTTGCGAAGTGCCGAGGTTTGTGTGAACGTGTGGCAGAGCATAAGGTGGGACCACGTGGTCAACGGGTGGACACGCGTTGGCTGGAGATAAAGTTAGCATTCCGTTGAATTCTCGCATCTCGGGGACTCGCGAAATAGGAGGGTGAGAACTCGACGGTTCGACCGACAAGGTTGTGAGATCGCGAGGACTTGGGCCCACAGTATTGCCGAAAGTGATCGCAGTCGTCCATCTGAAGTGGACACCTGTCGTGCGATTGGGGCTCCTTGCCCTTTCTCCCATCGTAACTTTGAAGCAGAAGGACTAGCTCCTCCCCTCCGCGAGACGCGAAGTGCCGAAGGCATCCCGGAGCCTGGGCCCACAGCATTGTCGGGTGAAGTTGTGACCGTCAGATCCAGAGGGCGCGTGGCGCCAGATTAAAGCCGTCTCGGCGTTTCGCTCATCGCAATTTCAAGAAGTAAGGATTAACTCCTTCTGTTCGCGAACGCCGAAAGCGCTTTGGGAATAAGCGCGCGGTCACAACCCATGGTCACTTGGAAAGGAAAAAGATGTTCGGGAAGAGCCGAATACGCCATGCATAATTCACAGAAGGAATTGCCACGACCTCCGAGTGCCATTTGATCTGACCTCGGTCCTGTTTCTCGTCTGAAGTAAATGATGACAAGAGCGGGTGGTTGAAACCTCGTTTCATTCATTAAGTGAGGGGATGGAGAGTCTGGCAAGCCATCTGCTCAAAGGAATCCTGTGTATCGAATTTCTCAAAGGCACCCTGCTAAAGTCTTCAACTCAACAGAGAAGTCTGCGCACGCTAGCTCAGCACTTAATGGCTCAGCTACCCTTCTTGCAAGAGCCATGCGTAGTTAAGATGACGCTTAAAGGAAGATATCAGTACGAGTTTGACTGAAGGGACATCAAGCTGTGAGTCACTGGATGCACCTCTGCGAGGCATTTTTCTCTGAGTATATAAACTCAGTCTTTGTAATTTGTAATCTATGGATGGTTGAGCAGAGCTCCCGGTGGTAATGTTTTAATGAAGCATTGATACTCTGGTTATGTATAGACTTCTGAGACTTCTTGCCTTATGAATGCCAGCTTCTTTTACATCTTTGTTATACTGTGTTAGAACAGCTCGGAATTGGAGGATCCAGTCAAGTTGTAGCTATTATAGGATGATGTTGTAATGGATCACTGTAATAGTTACTTTGTCTCTAATCAGTTCTTGTGTTATTTTTCTTAGCGCTGAGTGACTTGGAATTGGAGGATCCAGTCAAGTCCCCTTTCAGTTCCTTGAGACCCTGAACCAAGAGGATCTTGTATTCATAGCCTTTCCTCTGCAAACCGCTAGAATCTTGTTGCCTAAATTTGTTTGCTCACCTTTTCTTACTAAGTCTTCCACCTGATCATCTTTGAATCAATCTACTGGCTGAAGTTAGGATTCCAGACCTCCTTGGTTCTTTACATACCAGACCCAGTCCTTGAGTTAGAATGATATCTCCATGAGTCTTTATCTCCATTTGATCACCCTTTATAAACAAATCGTGACATTAAACTGATGGGTGTCAGGTTCTGCTCCTGCAAGCAATCCAAGAGTGACTTCTGACGCTAACACTATGATCATGAGAACCACTAGACGTATTGATGACATGCATGCATTACTGGCAGATTACTGTTGGAGAGCATCACTGGCACATGGTAGTTCAAATGAGGGATTTTCCATGGAGGAATTTCATACTCTCAGGGAGAGAGTATCGATGATGAGGACCGACTACCAACAATTATTGAGTGACAGGGACTACCTATTGAGGATTGGTGAGATGTATCATGAGGCTCTGAGGAAGCAGGGGTTGGAGGTAGACAGACTTACTCAGGAGTTGGAGAGCACTCGAGGATTCTTGAGAGGCACACAAACAACCCTTCAAGAATAAAAGTCTAGGTCGAACGAGCCTCTTGAGGACATTTGTCAGAAATCCACTTCATCTGTCTTGGTAGACACTCAAATATATCATTTAGTCACGTTGCTAGGAGGTGTTGATGATCTAGTAGAGGAGCACCAGTTGATGGAGGACACTTCCATTTGTGTTCTGAGAGCGGTTGATCTCCATGTAGAGGTTGATCCAGCAGTACGCCCAGGATCTACAATGCAGCAGGAGTCTATGGGAGACGACATGAGTATGCCGGAGCATACAGTGGTGAGTGACATCTCACAGGGGCATGACGAGATGTATGGTGGGATTCAAAGGGGTGTACTTCCTTGCAGGGAGGAGACACACTTAGGGGAACATGCAGATGCCACTCCTTGGCGGCAGCACATAGTTATGAGACCTCACCTTCACCAGTTCAGCAGTAGCATGGGGGATGAGAGATGGAGATTGGTTTACCAGCAGATGGAGGAGTTACATCCGATTGTACCTGATGATTGGGGTTTAGTGATGACTACAGAAGAGAAGTTATCATGGGTACCGGTAGACGTTCTTGTTATCCCCGATATCTAGGGATAACTAGGAGATCATGTCTCGAGGCCCACATGGTCCTAGACATGGAGTACCGAGAGCAGAAGTGACTTAAGCATGGCCCTAGAGGGCCCATATCTCTTCTTCTCAGCCGGACTTGTCCTGTCAGCAGTAGCAGCATCCATCACCACCGGCCTGGGCTTGCATCAGAGAGGACTCTTGCTCCATGAGGTAATTGGTCCGAGGTATCATGGTATGTGTCATATTTGATCATTATAACCTTCTTATATATGCATTAGGTTCCTTTCATTTCTGATGACTGCTTGGATCTTACACTA
>ML820282.1:124650-141784 GCA_009831015.1 Picea engelmannii
AACTTCACAATGAACAAGAAAGGGAATTTCACCTGGAAATTCCGAAAGAGCCTATAGATGAGTCATTAACTAGTTATGAGGAAACAAAGGATTTTGAGTTTGAAATGATTGAATATCCAGATAATTTAGTTCCCCACCCTCCTCCCAAGGAATCCATCTCCTCATAGAAGATGTTCGATAGTTATGATGAACCTGAAATGATTAATGAAGCAGAGGTCTTGACAGTTCCACTTCCAATCTCTCATCCGTCAGAAGAGTCAATAATAGATAATGGAAGAGTGGAAGACAACTCCGGTTTATCGATGTCAGATCATTATGAGAAGTGGTTGGGCTTCCACCATGACAATCCCATGCAGATATTCATCAAAACTTTACAAGGCTTGCCAGACTTTAATGTTTGGTTGAATAAAGAAATGCACATGTTTCTTGGGTGGTCTGATCCCAAGAAAAGAGCCAAGTTGATAAAACTTGGAAAAGGATATTCAACAAGTCATCCCGGACAAGGATTGTTTAGACATATGAGGTCTTATTTCATCCATGACATGGCTGTTACATATGTTTTCTACTTCAGCCAGGTGGATAATGAGAAGGTCAAAACTACCAGTGAGAAGAAAATTTTTGCTTTCTTCAGTGATGTTATGAGGCATCCTCTGTAATGTATCCCTAATCCTTTCCTCTACATTTTAAATTTCATTTATGCTCACTTTCTTCTTTTATACTTTATGTATAATAGTTTATATTCATTTTTGTATTTTGTATTTACATGTATAATAATTGTGCAATTTCAAAATTACACTTGGTCTTCATATACATGTGTCACTGATGTTGTTTTTCGCGAGATGTTTGTGATGTAGGGACAGATTCTGGATTCTCGCATGCTCTCCTTTTTTCTTAAAGATCAAGCACACGTCCCCATATGGAGCCAATGTTATCCACCAAGTTGCACTAGGATGGATTTCCAGCGAGTCACCAAAGATTGAACATTTTCATGTTCAAAATTCAGAGTTCAGAAGTTCAGTCGGTCATCAAGACCAACTTTTTCACGTTTCCATAAAAAATTGTAATAAGAGATGTTGCATGTTGAAGTTGTAAAAGGTCTTAGCCACCTAGTCTTAAGCATGATTTATACTCTGGAGTGTTTTTTCACTTATCTATTATATTTTGTCGTCCAGGCAATTTATAATTTATGAGTTTTTTCACTCAATCCCTCCAAAGATGGAGTATATACCCATGGTTAGGCCTTAGCATGGATCAAAGCCTAGTGTCTAATGTATATTACCATGCTAAACATACTCCTAGAATCCTATGGAAATGTGTTAAGTCCCCCTTAGGATTTTTTTTTTATTTTTTCAATTAATTAAAAATTGTCAGAATCCGGCAATTTTTAATTAAAAAATAAAGATGTATTAAAAAAGTGGTACTAGGGGACTTAATATGCCATGGGGGTGCTCATTTTTGGACCTAGAGCACCCATATTATGTAAGTACCCACTTGGTTGAGCAAAAATAGTGATTTTAATCACTTAAAAATCATTTTTGCTCAAAATAAAATAAAAAAAATCAGCAAAAGGAAAAAATCAAGGAAACATGTTGGGACATGTTGGAGACAAATAAAACCTCAAAAGTCTATGTGGTAGCAAAAAAATGACTTTCATTGGTCAAAGGGATAAAGTGGGCATGATTTGATTTGATTTGATTTTGAGCATGTGCAAAAGGAGAGGTGCGCCCTCCTTGAGAGAGGTGGCGCACCCACATGTGAACCCACTCACTATGTTATAGGTGGCAGCACTCTATCCACCTCATATCCTCATGTGTCAACTTGTGGGAGTTTATGGGATAAGTGGCAGCCCCAACTCAACACTTGGTTTCCCTTGCCTCTCCAAGTGGTGCGCCCTCCCTCTACACTTGGTGCACCTTGTTATAGTATAATGGATGTGCTCGTTTTACCATTGACAATACTATTGTCACCCAACCATAGGCCGAAGCCACCCTCCGAACACCTTAACCTTGACAGAGAATCATTCCGGAAGCAAACCCTAGGCTAGATAGCCAAATAAAGGGTAGTGCACCTTTCCCCAAGGATATCGCATCAACAAGAGCTGATCAGATAGTCCAAACACTAACCAAGAGATAGTCCAAGACAAACGTGATCTGCTAGCTGCAGCAGCTGCAATGGCAGCTCTCCTCAAACCTGCGCACAAGACTGGGCACTGCAATGCGCACAAGTTGCTGCTCTACAATTCTGAGACTGCCTGCCAGAATGAGAACTGGCCTCCTGTATTTATACTAATTTTGGCTAACTGCCTGGGCCGACTTCTCATTCTGGGTATCTGTCTATTCAGTATATATTAATTCTTCTAGCCGACTTCTTCTCTTGGAGGCTAATAACCTAATATAAATTATCCTCTTGAGCCGACATGTCTTCTAGGGTTATTAGCCAACTCATTAGGGTTTCGCCTTGCTTTCCGGAGTATTTTATTCTCGTCAGGTTTACACGTGGAGGTAAATACCTCCCACAACTACCATAATATCAACACGCCCTCCTTCACTTGGCTTCTTCACATTTTTCTATTTATACAAGCTCTCTTCCATTTGCAATCTAGTTGGAGTTTGGGGATTGTTGCTTGTAGTTGTATACTACTGTAACACTTTTCATTTGGAATAAAGAGACTTTGGAGGTCAAGAAGGTGTGTTATACATGTGTGTGGATGCTTGATGTCAATTTAAGCTTAATCTATGAGGTAATATTTGCCTAATTTCTTCTTTGGATTTGTTATCTTGGCCTTTGAAATGATGCTATCATCTTGTAGGATATGATTTATCTAGCTTGATTTTAATCCTATTGTTCATTTATATTTAGAGATTTTGATGTGTATGCATGTTTTGGTTAACTAACATACTCTTTAAGTTTCTTGTGTAGGTGACACCATTTTTGCTAACAAGTTCATTTGCAAGATTTTAAAGCTTATAGGTTCTCATAGTTTGGAGTGGTGATGAAACTTGCTTGTCTCTTCACAACTTCAAGGATCTAAAGGCTCAGTCCCTCCTTAGCTCATCTAAAGACTCCATTGCCCAAGGGTTCCAAGGCTACAATTTTCTCCCTTCACTCTTTCTCAAAGAAAATCTAAAATTTTTGGTTACTTTGTTGGAAATGCAAGTAGCTTAGATTTATCTTTATTTCAAATTCTGAATATCTAAGTGTACATGCATAAGATAAACTAGATCCAAGTTTGTACTTTCAAGTTTCATCTAAATACTTAGATCTAGCATAGGAAAAGTCTCCTTTAGCATGCTTTTCTTTCAAAAAATTTAGAAGTTAAAGGATAGTTCTTTTCCTAAAGATTCTAAATCCATATTTGACAATTAGAGTGCCTTTATATTGTTGTTTTAAAACAGAAGAAAAAGACCCTAAGGAGACAAGCTCTTTAGCTTGCTCTTCTTAGTTCATTTTGCTAATTTTTACGCTAGTTTACTTAGTCAATTTTGGGGCTTTCCTACTAATAACTAAAGACACTTCCAAAGTGTTTTTTTGGGCATCTTTTGTCTTTGTTTTCTTTCTGTTTTGTGCAGCTTGATGAACAAATAAGAGGAAATTATGTCTGTTTTGGGCGGATTTGGAGCATCCGGGACCCCCGAGGGCACCCCCTTTCTACAATAAACATTTGTAAAACATTGTAAAGACTTGTGACCCCCCTAAAAAATGGTCACAAGTCACTCCCATAAAGATTTGTGCAAGTTCTTTAATAAAATAAGTGGGGTTGCAAGCTCTCACTCTTCATCCTCCCTGGGGGAACGATGTTTTTTAGTGTTTGTCTCAATTTTGCAATTTTAGCTTAGATTCAACTTTTATAACTAAAAATAAGCTAAAGTAATCTTTCAATTCATCACAAAGCACTGCAATCTTCACATAGATTAGATTTCATTTTGGAAAGTAAAATCTTTAATTGCTTGTTAGTTTTATTCCTTGCAATTTCAAAGTTGGTAAGTAAACCATCCCCTCAGCTCCTCGAAAGAGGCCTGGTCAGTGTGGATTAGTAATTAGTATAACATTTCAATATCAGTTATTTATTTCTTGTTTAAAATAAACAAATTCCCCTCAGCTCTCAGTGCAGTTCCTGACCCTTCCAATTGCGAGCTAATCTCGATCTGCTGGAAGCAAGTTTCATACACGTTGGGTTGGTCTGTGGTTGATAGATTAATTAGGACAATCTCTAAGTGGTATCATTTGTCTAAGACCTCTACCTTGGGTGGAGTGTGTCAAATCACCTGGCAACTCGCCTTGTTGGATCTGTGGCACACCTGGTCGACAAGTTTTAGATTGGTGAATGATACATAAGGAGGCCCAAACAATCTCATTAATTCAACATCAATTTATCCTAATAAAACACACGAACTACATTGCCCACGATTCCCTTTAAGGAACTGGTCTCATTGTTTACACTCGGCAAAGCCACAGGCTTCATTTTACATTTGGGTTATCTATTTGAAGCAATTTTAATGTCACTTGCATCTAACAATTGTATCTCAGTATCCTTTTATGCAAGTATATGCTTACTGTTTATATCGTGATGAATATTTAGTTTATGTTTTATCAGTTTATGGTTGATTGTTGAAAAGAATAAACTCCTAGATTTAATTTCTTGCACTTAGATTAGTTCAAGCCTTAGTATATTTGTTAGGAACTACCCCCCTTGGCTTCGCTAGGAGTTGGCCTAGATGAAGGAGTTGAGGATTAGGTGACAGCACCTTAACTCTCACTTGCCCCCAAGGACACACCGAGTGGATTGAATATTTTTTCCACATCTCCCAGGTGTGTATAAGGTGGCAACACGGCATATGGAGGAAGTCTTGGAGGTTTCTATCATTAGGGTTTTTCTTACAGGCCCTTGATCATCAGTTTGAGGGTTTCCTTGAGGGATAATCACGTCCTATCATTTGTATATAGGTTGGGACGATTTCAGGAGGAATAGGATGAGTTGGTGATTCAGTGTTCTCAGATCTAGAAGGCCATAGGCCAGATTTGACCTTGAAACTTCTCTCAAGGGTTCGTGGTTGCCCGATCTATCATCCTAGAAAGTTTCAAGGGATTCAGAGACCATATTCAGCTAGGCCGTACTATTGGCCATATTCAGGGTTTGAGGAGGGTCATACTAGTTTAGGGTTTCTGCAATTTTAGGAGGAAGCTTCAGTGTTGATGCTCCATACTTCAGGAGGTGGCTACCATTGCCTTGATCTATCATTGGGAAGACTTTAGCAGCATTTGGGGGTCTTCATCTTTAGGAGGGCTGAACCCTTGGTCTACATTGTCTTCAGGAGGGTCGTACCAGCAGGTTGAGCATTAGGCTTAGACCCTAGTTTGCAGGTGAGCATTCATATTCTATTGCAGCCTTTGGGAGGCTTGACTTGTATCTTCGGGAGCATTTTGTATGCAGCTCTACTATTGTCTTGAAGCCATCTGAAGCTATTCCAGACTTTCTTCTCTATTTGTATTAGGTGTTTTCTTCCTTGTAATAAAGTTCAACTATTGCTTGTGGTTCCTATCTTGTGTATTATTGATGGTCTTCATATGATTGCAATGGTGCTTGTATAATCTGTGGCTGAATAACTGAATAAACCCTAAGGTCAAAATGTTCATGGCCAACCTGCATACACAACAATTAATAATTAAATCAGTGGTTAGTTAGAGATTCCAAGCAAAAAAATTGGCTTGGGATCATTACAGTGATGACACACATGCATTGGTGGTCGATTACTGTTGGAGGGCATCGGTGGCACATGGTAGTGCAGATGAGGGATTTTCCATTGATGACCTTCATACCCTCAGGGAGAGAGTGTCTATGATGAGTACTGACTACCAACAGTTGTTGACAGATAGGGACTACCTCTTGGGGATTGGCGAGATGTATCATAGGGCTTTGAGGGCGCAGGAGTTGGAGGTGGACCGAATCACTTAGGAGTTGGAGAGCACTTGAGGATTCTTGAGAGGCACACAGACAGCCTTTCAAGAATCAGAGTCCAGATCAGAGGAGATTCTTGAGGAGATTCTTCAGAGGTCCACTTCATCTGTCCTAGTGGACAGTCAGATATGTCCTTCGGTCACATCGCTAGAGGATGTTGGTGGTATAGCAGAGGATCACCAGTTGATGGAGGACCCTTCCATTTGTGTTCCCAGAGTGGTTGGTCTTCAGACAGAGGTTGATCCAGTAGTACGCCCAGAATCTATGATGCGGCATGAGTATACGAGAGACAACATGAGTATGTCGGAGCATACAGTGGTGAGTGATAGCTCACAGAGACATGCCGAGATGTATGGTGGGATTCAGAGGGGTGTATTTCTTTGCAGGGAGGAGACGCACTTAGGGGAGCATGTAGATGCCACTCCTTTGCAACATCACATAGTTAAGGGATAGGTTGGTGGACCAACAGTTGGAGTTACTTTTGGTTGTACTGGATGATTGGGAGTCAGTGATGATCATAGGAGAGTATGTACCATGGATACCAGTGGACGAGATTTTGGTTGAATCCTTGGGATTGACCAAAGCATGTGATGTTTTACAGATCTACAGTCAGCTATAGAGGTTTTTGTTAGCCTTTCCCGACACATTTATCATTGACAGTAGCATGAGGAGAGATAGATAGTGGCAGAGGGCATGGAGAGTGAGTAGGCCGAGACCACCTGACAGGAGTACTTTTACGACATACAGCAGGTCAGAGGTGGATCGTGTTAGGCAGACAGTTGAGACTTGGTGCGTGATGGTGAGCATCATAGTCCAGGTGACAACAGATGAGCATAGAGGGATTACGACAGTGATCAATCCAACACAGGAGCAGCTAGCAGAGACTGGAAGTGATAAACTTTCAAGTTTTCCATAGGATCCGGGAGTTCATTTTGTTAGCAGGATGTTTTACGTCATGTTGACCCAGGTTGCGCCAGAGAGCCACACACTCCACCTTGGGTTGGTTTGGAATGGGCCTGCAGGTACTTGTCCTATGGAGTGAGACATTTTCTCCCTC
The DNA here is from genome assembly GCA_009831015.1 of Picea engelmannii. Lineage (NCBI taxonomy): Eukaryota > Viridiplantae > Streptophyta > Pinopsida > Pinales > Pinaceae > Picea > Picea engelmannii. Next base: position 131,664 of record ML820282.1, read on the forward strand.
TTGATCATCATGATCGGGCATGGAGATGGTTGGGCAGGTGCTACTTCCACAGAGATGTTCTTACAGATGCAACTTTTGGATAGCAGGTCCAAGTGCCACAGGTACTTCAGCTTGAGGATCCAGGAGTGGAGGATCCAGTATATATACAGGGAGCAGTCAAGGATGGTCAGCATAGTGCAGTGTCAGCACGGTGATCTTCGACAGAGGCTAGCATGGGACCCAGGGATTGCAGGATTGAGAATTTCATCGACTGACAGAGGCGAGTGGACCTTTGTAAGGGAAAGTTGTTCTAATTTTCCATTGAGCTTCAGTGTTGAGGAGAGCACATCACTTGAGGGTGTCTCATGGAGGTCTGGCAGTACCTCATTCCGGCATTAGCATGGGCAATTGATGGAGGTCATGTTGATCTTGGAAGTATCTTGGAGGATGGACTCAGTCAGGGATGAGGCCATGAGTCATGAGCAGGAGTTTCACGATGTTGATACATTTCAGGATTATGCTTCCCAGGGGTTTGCAGTTCATGTCTTGATATGGGACCCAAGGGGTTCATCATTACGATCCATTCCGCACAGGTTGGCTTTGGTTCCGTTGCATTCCAACGATTTCCATGATTTTGAGTATTTTGAGCTATAAGTTAATTAAATTCACTGAAGAGGTCATTTTGGGCACAATACTTGGAGGAACCTCTCAGTGTAATAGCTCATTGGAATCGGGAGGAACAGGACTACCAGATAGGATGATGAGAAGTGAATTTTAGTGTCCAGGGAAGACACTAGGAGAGATAAGGTGCTTTTCAGAGGTAAAAAGGTTAATTAATTAATTAAAGTGATTTAATTAATTAATAATTAAAAAAGAAAAGTCACTTGAGAGAGACAAGGGGATGAAAGAAGTATAAATAAGAGGCAAGGGCCTCTATTCTCTCATTCATGTATGTTTATCATTTTGGTATCTGGATTCTAGCTAGAGAGCCCATACCTTGGGTTTTGAGGGTTTTGACTTAACAAACCCTAGAGAAAGATTCGGTGGTGAAAGATTCCACCTAGCTTGTCCCAAGCTTGGTCTCGGGGATGAAATAATCCCCCACACCATTCTAGTTTAGATCTACATCAGTGTAGGAGGGTTCTACACTAGCCACAGGCACAGGAAGAGAGAGGGTGCACCATTGGGGGTTTTCCAGCAAGGGGGGCACACTTGTGGAGTTAGACTCATTCGTTTTGGTTGAGGAGAAGAGATTTCAGAAATTCCAAGTATTTGGTTTCCTTTGCAGGTGTCATAGCGCCATTCTTGGTTGCTTCCATAGGTATTTTGATGGAGGATTGATTTGCATTGAGAGTGGGACAATTTCCCAAGAGGAGGGCGCACCATTCTTTGGAAGGTGGCTAGATCCAAGGGTCTAGCAGGTCTTTTGTTGATTTGAGCATTTGGGTTTTCCTTGCCATGTCCCGATCTATCATTCTAGTGGTTTTGCGGAGCATTTGGAGGCATCTAGAAGGGAGGCCGAATTATCTAGGGTTTCAGGCATCCAAGGGAGGCACCATTCCTTGGAGGAGAGTTAGATCCATGAGTTTGGGAGGGATCTTGAAGATTTGAGCACCTGGGTTATTCTTGCATTCACCCGATCTACCGTTTGGCATATTTACCGGAGGGTTTGGACATCTTTGGCAGCAGGGCCGAATTGTTGAGGCTATTCAGTGTTCCAGCAAGGCGTGGCATCTCCCAGCTTGAGGGTTTGGCACTTCACACGGTCAAATCTCTCTCTTGTATTGATCTTCATTGTTATTCAGCCTTTGGAGGCTTGTAGTCTTCTATTGGAGAATTTTGTAGCAGCTCTTATCACGATTATGGGAGCAATTTGTTAAGCATTCCAGATTGGCCTCACTATTGTAGCAGGTTCTTATTATTATGAATAAAGATCAGATCTGAATCATGTTTGGGTGTCTATTATATTGTTGATCTTGCATATAGTTGAGATATGTTCTATGGATGTATCTTCTTGTTTATTGCTGCAAACACACATATAAACCATCAATATAACCCTAAGCACAACCTAAAGGATCACTGTAAGAAAAGTGTTTGACGAAATACCGCAACCAATAAAAGTTTAAAATTCACCCAAAACCGTGATGTTCTAGGCATCTTGGCTTGGGGACATTACAAAAAATCTTACCAAAAAGAATGACCACAAGCATGATCCACCCAATACTGAAGAGGGCTACCATGTATAGATGATGACTCATTTTCATCCTTGGTTGCATGATCATTGCTTCCCTTTTCTATTAATCCTTCGATGAAGAAGTTTTGAAAAACTTCCCAAGTGGTAAGATTTTTTGGGAGGAATTTTGTTGTACCACTCGTTGGCTTTCCCTGAAGAGAAAAACCTCATGCACACATCCTCTAAAAAGGTGGGAAGCCATTTTATAGAACTCTTTTGAGAAGATTGTTGAGAATCTTCATCAGATAATAGTTCTGAATCCTCCAAAGAATGATCCCCAAGGTGTGGTTAGGTATTAACATAAGTATGTTGTAAACCATACAGCCATACATCGAATGGAGAGAGTAAACCCTTATATAGATTTCAACTCTATCTCCTCAACAATAAAGAAGTATTTGTTTTTCTAGATTCATTGGTCCACCAAGGAATAACAATAAAATATCCTTCTCAACAACTTCCTTACTAAAAGTAGCAATGAGTTGTTGAGATCCATACTCTTCTCCAAAAAAAAACAAAAAAATACAATAACAATCTGAATGCTCATGTAACCAACTCCTTGAAACAAGTCAACAATAATGAAATAAGGGAGTTGATTATGCAACAACCTCCTAAAATAGCACAAAAAGGTGGGATGCCTCCTCAAGATGAGTGGTGGACCATGTCATCATCTCAAACGACCTCCCAAGTTTCCTCAAAGAAAATCAATCCAAAAGCTAGGTCCTCAAGATGTGTGCCAATGTCATCCTCAATAGGGTGGACGAATTCCCAAAAATCCTCCAAGTGAAAACGCCTTTCAAAAAATGTCTTGATAATTGTGTCGAATAACTAAATCAAGCCACATGTGTGGCCTCCAAGGCTATGTCTTTCCATGAATTGCAATGAAAAGTGTACAATGAAGGCTCCATGTGGCACATGTCAACATCCCAAACTAACAACAATATCAACAAGGTAGAAGACCAAGTAAATATCCTCCATAAGTGGACACCCTCACCAATAATAGCATGGTGAAGTGTGAAAAGTAAACTCCTCAAGTGGACATCCTCCTTGTAATCATGGAAAAGAGTGGAAAGAGGCCTCAAGAGATGGAGCACTCAACACTAAGGCATACAGGAGTGTGCAACAACTCCTCCAAACTCAAGCTCCAAAGTGTAACCACTCTCAAAATAGGTGCTAAAAACCCTCCAAATGGTGTGTGTGGCACCATTTAGGGGGACGACCCTCCATGGCTGACCAGATCAAGTGTCAAGATGCCCAAAATAAGGAACACTCTACCATAATAGCAAGTTGTAATGTCCCCACTTTGGGACATCATCACAGTGCAGAGGTTTATGATGACCATAGTAGCCAGATGGATGTTATAGCGAGTTTAGGGGTTATTGAGAGGCATTGTGGGGTCCATCTTGCATTGCTCATCATATTACATCATTATGAGCCATTCCGCACAGGTTGGCTTTGGTTCCGTTGCATTCCGACGATTTCCATGATTTTGACTATTTTGAGCTATAAGTTAATTGAATTCACTGAAGAGGTCATTTTGGGCACATTACTTGGAGGAACCTCTCAGTGTAATAGCTCATTGGAATTGGGAGAAGAAACACTACATGATGGGATGGTGATAAGTGACTTTCAGTGGCCAAGGAAGCCACAAGGAGAGATAAGGATCTTTTCAGAGGTAAAAAGGTTAATTAATTAATTAAAGTGATTTAATTAATTAATTAAATATTAATAAAATGAAAATCACTTTGGAGGGACAAGGTGAGCCAAAAAGTATAAAGGAAAGGCAAGGGCCTCTACTCATCCATTCATGTATGATCTTATTTTGATATCTGGCTTCTAGCTAGTGAGCCCAGCATTGGGGGTTTTGAGGGTTTTGACTTAACAAACCCTAGAGGACGATTCGGTGGTGAAATATTCCACCTAGCTGGTCCCAAGCTTGGTCTCGAAGATGCAATATGCTCCCACACCATTCTTGTTCCAGATCTACTTAGTTGCAGAAGGATTCTACATCAGTTCATGTGCAAATAGAGAGAGGGCACACCAGTTGAGGGTTTCTAGCTAGAGGGGCACACCATCCATTGAGGGAGGATTCATTCTAGCTGAGGAGAAGAGATTTCGGGAATTCCAAGTATTGGGCTTTCCTTGTAGGTACCATAGCGCCATTTTTGGATGTTTTTGGAGGTATTCTTATGGAGGATCGATTGGCATTGAGAGAGGGACAATTTCCCTAAGAGGAGGGGGCACCATTATTTAGAGGGTAGCTAGATCTAAGGATCTAGCAAGTATTTTTCCCAGTTGAGCACTTGGGTTTTCATTGTCGTGCCCCGATCTATCATTCTAGTGGATTGGTGGAGCTATTGGAGATCTCTAGGAGAGAGGCCGAATTATTAGGTTTTCAGGCATCCAGGGGGGCCCACCATTCCTTGAGGAGAATCAGATCTGTAGGGTTGGAGAGTGGCTTTGGAGATTTGAGCACCTAGGTTGCGCTTACAGTTGTCCGATCTATCACTTGGCATATTTCTTGGCGTGATTGGACAATTTGGGCAGCAGGGCTGAATTATTGAGGAGCTTCAGCATTACAGTAGGGCGTAGCACCTTATAGCTTGGGGGTTTAGCATTCTTACGGCCCAGATCTACTTGTATTCAGTCTTCATTGTGTATCCAGCCTTTGAAGGCTTATTGTAGTCTTCTATTGGAGCATTTTGTAGCAGCTCTATTGTCTATCTTCTTAGCCATCTGTTGAGCATTCCAGATCGACATCTTCATTGTAGCAGGTTTCTCTATTTCTTGAATAAAAGCAGATTTGAGATGTTTTGGCTTGTCTATCATATTGCATATGGTTGAGGTATGTCCATGATTGTATCTTCTTGTTTATTGCTGCAAACACTCATATAAACACATCAGTAAACCCTAAGGTCGAAATCAAGAGGCCATTTAGCTAGTAAACACATCTAAACAAGTAGGTCAGCGAAGTGTTTGATGAAATACCACAACCAATAAAAGTTTTAAAAGACACCAATACCGTGATGTTCCTGGCATAATGGCTTGGGATCATTACAGTGGTATCAGAGCTCAGATTCCTGCCAGCCTGTGGGAATTAGCACATGCATGCAGAGCCATAGAGGGGTCTTCAATAAGAGGAGATGGATATTGTGGATTTTACTAGAGAGACTGTACGTAGTAGATGGGAATAATACTACGACCTTAGTGAGGAAACTAGGGCCCTAATAACCTTCCAATAGTATTTATCCTTGAAATATCCTAGGTGGAGCACAAATGAGATTACATTCCAGGTCAAACAAGCAGAGGAATACATGGCCACAACAGTTAGATGGAGGGAAGCACAGAGAAACCCCACACCCATTAGGAGCACACGACTTTGCTACAGTTGCAAGGTGCCTTGGGAACCAGATCATAGGTGTAGGGGTAAGGGTAAGAAGCATATCATTGAGGTGCTCTATGACAGTGATGATGAGGTGTGTGAGGATGGAGAGATAGATACTCTTCTGGAGCAGTCCGATGATGATAGTGACTCTTGCACAGAGGCTAGTGATAGTGACTCTTGCACAAAGGCTGATGATTCTAGCACACTTGACGAGAATAGTGACCCTTGCACGTTGGAGGGGCACTTGGATGGACAGGACGATAGCACCAATGTATCAACAGACATATCACAGGCCATTGATGAGCTTACACCTCAGCAGAGTGGTGACCACAGTGAGGATTCACACGTGCTAGCACCTAGAGATGATGAGCTTCCTATGGTGGTCGTGACACATCTGCCATCTTTCCAGATTCCCATGATAGCCATGACATATGAGGATAGCAATAGCATAGAGGAGTCGTACATGCAGGATGCACACCATGGATGTATAGATCCACTGTTCCAGGAGGAGGTACAGGATGTACATACAGTTGAATTTACATATACAGATCAACATGAGGAGATTGAGTCACAGTTTTTGGAGACTCCATTAGTTGAGAAGATTGCAGATGCTGATAGTTTTATGGAGCACTTACTTCTAGGATCAGCCTGCATTGATGAGGATGCACTCTTTATCAGTCAGGATGACCATAGCACTAGTTTGGACACATCTATATGGGATCCAGGTGCAAATGATAGTAGCAGGTTGAGTGCACAGGAGGATACGGCTACTCATACAGGATACAGTGTGATTCAAAGGGAAATAACACCTAGTGATGGGGTGCAATGGAAGACAAGAGGACCCAGCAGCACAGTAGACAGTGGGCAGCTCAACACGTTATCTTATGCAAAGAGTGTTATTGGGGACTCCAAAGTTGACACTGGCAGGACTGATAGTAGCAGTGAGGGATATGAGGTGGCACCTCAGCATGACCATGATCATGAGCCACACCACTTAGCAGCACAATTGAGAGTTAGTGAGGCTATGATCATGGAAGCCACCAGGCGCAGTGATGACATGCATGCATTGATGGCATATTACTGCTAGAGAGCATTAGTGGCACATGGTAGTTCAGATAAGGGAATTGCCATGGATGATTTTCATACTCTCAGGGAGAGAGTATCTATGATGAGGACCAACTACCAACAGTTGTTGACTGACAGAGATTATCTATTGAGGGTTGGTGAGATGTATCATGAGGCTCTGAGGGAGCAATAGTTAGAGATGGACCGACTCACTCACGAGTTGGAGAGCACTCGAGGATTCTTGAGAGGCACACAGATAACCCTTCAAGAATCAAAGTCTAGGTCAGATGAGTCTCTTGAGGAGATTCGTCAGAGATCCACTTCATCTTTCTTAGTGGACACTCAGATGTATCAGTCAGTCACATTGATAGAGGATGTTGGTGATCTAGCAAACAAGCACCATTTGATGGAGGACACTTCCATTTGTGTTCTGAGAGCGGTTGACCTCCATGTAGAGGTTGATCCAGCAGTATGCCCAGGATCTATGATGTAGCATGAGTCTACGGGAGACGACATGAGTATGTCGGAGCATACAGTGATTAGTGATAGCTCACAGGTACATGCCTAGATGTATGGTGGGATTCAAAGGGGTGTACTGCCTTGCAGGGAGGAGACACACTTAGGGGAGCATGCAGAGGCCACTCCGTTGCAGCAACATATGGTTATGAGATATCACCTTCACCGTTTCAGCAGTTGTGTGGGTGATAGGAGATAGAGATTGGTTACCAGCAGTTGGGGGAGTTACTTCTAGTTGTACCTGATGATTGGGGTTTAGTGAGGGCTACAGGCGAGCAGTTATCAAGGGTACAGGTAGACGTGCTCTAGGTCGATTCCTTGGGATTGATCGAGGCAGGTGGTATTTTTCAGCCCTACAGTCAGCTACAAATGTCTCTGTTACCTTTTCCCGACACTTTTATCATGGACAACAACATGAGGAGAGATAGACAGTGGAAGAGGGAATGGGGAGTGCCTAAGCCGAGGTCACCTGGCATGAGTATCTTTACGGCATCCAACAGGATAAAGATGGATCGTCATAGGCAGCCAGTTGAGACTTGGTGTGTGATAGAGAGCATCATGGGCCAGGTGATAGTAGATGAGCACAGAGGGCTTGTGATAGTGATCAGTCTCACACAGGAGCAGTTAGAGGAGATTGGAAGTGATAAACTTCCAAGTTTGCCATAGGATTCGAGAGTCCGTTTTGTTAGCAGAATATTCATGTTGACCCAGGTTGCGCCAGAGATCCACACACCACCTTGGTTTGGTTTGGAGTGGGCCTGCAGGTACTTGTCCTATGGGGCGAGACCTTTTCTCCCACTTGATCGTCATGATAGGGCATGGAGATATTTGGACAGGCACTTCTACAGAGGTGTCTTTACTGATACAGTTTATGGACAGTAGGTCCAATGGTCACAGGTATTTCAGCTGGAGGACCCAGGAGAGGAGGATTCAGGATGTATGCAGGGGGCAGACAGTCATGGTCAGAGTAGTGTAGGGCCAGTAGGGTGATCCTCGAGAGAGGTTAGCATGGGACCTAGGGATTGCAGGATTGAGCATTTCACTAACTAACAGGGGAGAGTGGACCATTGCAGGGGAAAGTTATTCTAACTTTCCATTGAGCTTCAGTGTTGAGAGGAGTGCATCGCTTGCAGGTGTCTCACGGAGGTCTTGCAGCACCTCATTTGGGCATCAGCATGAGCAATTGTTGGAGGCCATATGGATCTTGGTAGAGACTTGGAGGATGGATTCATTCTGAGATGAGGCCATGTGTCATATGCAGGAGACTCCCGGAGTTGGTATATTTCAGGGTTATACTTCCCAAGGGCTACCAGTTCATGACTTGATATGGGACCCAGGGGGCAGAGTGTATGAGTGTTCATCTTTGGATGGGTTCTACTATGTATCCCACAGGTGGACATGGGATCCTGGTATTTTATTTGAGGGGATTTGGTTATTGCTTGAGGACAAGCAATTTTCTAGCAGGGAGGACTGTAATGTCCCCACTTTGGAACACCATCACAGTGCAGAGGTTTATGATGACCAGAGTAGCCAGATGGATGTTATAGCGAGTACATGGGTTATTGAGAGGCATTATGGGGTCCAACTTGCATTGCTCATCATATTCCATCATTATGAGCCATTCCGCACAGGTTGGCTTTGGTTCCGTTGCATTCCGACGATTTCCATGATTTTGACTATTTTGAGCTATAAGTTAATTGAATTCACTAAAGAGGTCATTTTGTGCACATTACTTGGAGGAACCTCTCAGTGTAATATCTCATTGGAATCGAGAGAAGAAACACTACAGGATGGGATGGTGAGAAGTGACTTTTAGTGGCCAAGGAATCCACAACGATAGATAAGAATCTTTTCAGAGGTAAAAAGGTTAATTAATTAATTAAAGTGATTTAATTAATTAATTAAATATTAATAAAATGAAAGTCACTTTGGAGGGACAAGGTGAGACAAAAAGTATAAAGGAAAGGCAAGGGCCTCTACTCATCCATTCATGTATGATCTTATTTTGATATCTGGCTTCTAGCTAGTAAGCCCAGCATTGGAGGTTTTGAGGGTTTTGACTTAACAAACCCTAGAGGACGATTCGATGGTGAAATATTCCACCTAGCTTGTCCCAAGCTTGGTCTCGGAGATGCAATACACTCCCACACCATTCTAGTTCCAGATCTACTTAGTTGCAGAAGGATTCTACATCAGTTCATGTGCAGATAGAGAGAGGGTGCAGCAGTTGAGGGTTTCCAGCTAGAGGGGTGCACCATCCATTGAGGGAGGATTCATTCTAGTTGAGGAGAAGAGATTTCGGGAATTCCAGGTATTGGGTTTTCCTTGAAGGTACCTGTTATCCCTGATATCTAGGGATAACTAGGAGATCATGTCTTGAGGCCCACATGGTCCTAGACATGGAGTACCGAGAGCAGGAGTGACTTGAGCATGGCCCTGGAGGGCCCATGTTTCTTCTTCTCAGCCAGACTTGTCCTGTCAGCAGTAGCAGCCTCCATCACCACCGGCCTGGGCTTGCATCGGAGAGGGTTCTTGCTCCATGAGGTAATTGGTCCGAGGTATCATGGTATGTGTCATATTTGATTGTTATAACCTTCTTATATATGCATTAGGTTCCTTTCATTTCGGATGACTGCTTGGATCTTACACTAATCCACTTGACCAATGTTGGGGTAATTGATGGGGTAACTTAGCAAGCTGATATTCATGGGTTTTGGTTAGCCACCAAGGGGGGTTTGCAAAGCCATCGTCCGCTCCCACCCTCTTATAACTTTTACATCTTATACCCCACTCATCCATCCCTTTCCCCTAGTCTGGCCATTAGGATGACCTCTCAGGGTACACTTTGTCTTGTGGGAAGAAGGGGCTAAAGGCCCAGGGGGTAAAAGCAGCTGGTAAAAGATAAAAGCCATAGGAAATAAAACCTAGAGATGCTTCGCCCAGGGG
>ML820283.1:41473-77316 GCA_009831015.1 Picea engelmannii
TCGTGATAGTTTAGACGATAGTGTTCCCCTTTAAAAAAAAAATACTTTTGTGAAATTTGGGGTACATTACAGTAGGATTGGTAGTTTGAGTGTGAAAAATAAAGGAGGGTTTGTGGTTCTGGGAGGAGACAATTTGTTGGGATTCCTTGGCTCGTTGAGTATATTCCAGCCAAGTTTGAGGGTGATCCATTAAGACTTCAATGACAATTTCATCATTGAGGCCACTGAGAAATCATTCCCTGAAGAAAGCATCTAACATACCCTTTGTTTGGAAAGCCACGTGTTCAGAGCTAGATATAAAGTCTTCCATTGTGCCAAATTGTTTCAACTTGGTCAAATGGCCTAGATAGTGGGTGTTAGTTTCAAAGAATTCATAAATATCTGCAACAAACTATGTCCAAGAACAATACCCTTGGCATGTATTTATATTCCATTGCCACCATTTCCAGCATTCATGATCCAGGTAGAGGAAACCAAAACAATTTTTTTCTATCACATCACTAATTCCATGCAAGGAGAAATAATGTTCCATTTGAGTGACCCAGCCTGTGGGATCTGATCCATAAAATTTGTTCACTTCAACTTTGGGAAGATGGGGTTCATGATGAAAGGAGATATTATGGGAAGAATCATCACCTTCATAATTTGAATGTTGTTTACAGGAGGTAGAGCAATGGGACTATTTTAACCATTCGTTGAGAGTAGTGGTGAGGGAGGCCAATTCACCCTTAACTACTGTAAATTTACGTGTAGTGTTGGCCTCGAAGGTTTCCAATTTAGAATTGGTGGAAGAAATTTCTGAAGTCACTCTGGATGTTTTCCCTTTGTTGTTTGGACCCTTCTTCCAGGTGAAGGATTTCTTTGTTGCAATTGGTGGCCATTTGAGAATGAGGGGTGTCAAGGAGGGGAAGACGGTCCACAAAAAAAATATGGAGAAAGGATATATATGACAATGATCATGGTGAAAATAGAAATGAAATGGGATAAGTTTCAAATAAGGGTGTCGGGAAGGGTGGGTGGGACCACCCAAATAAGGGTACTCGAGGGACCACTATACTACTTTATTATTTTTTTAATATTTTATTTGTTTACTTCTTCAAAGTTATACTCTGACAAGTATAATATTGCAATGTTGAAATGCCCAAATTCTTAATAGAAAAGAATGTGTAGTAATTTTGGAACTAGAATGCAAGAGGCAAGGTTGTGTGACCAAAATATCCTTTAAAGGCCTTTTCTAGTATGTTCCCCCCAGGTTAGTTTTTTCACAGTGCCTATGGAAAAGGGTTTTCCCTGTCATATAGCTCTCTGATATACATGCAGGGTCAAACAATAATACTCAGCCCAATATCTTAGGGAACCAACTAAGGAGGCTTGACCATACTCTTATCCATAGTACCTGATTACCCAGGTACTAGAGAGTATATTCCTGAGTGTTGTTGTTGGTGGCACTATAGAAATCACATGGAAGATCAATTGATCGAGTGATGGTTTCAGGAGACCTAGGAGACTCTCAATATACTTATCGGTACATGGGAGTGATGGTGGTGTACATATTTTGTCTGTTGTAGTAGTACTTGAGGGGTAACAACAAGGGATATAGAGGTTTTGAACAAGGGAGAAACTTTGGTTTCTAAGAAACCTTGTTAATTCGTTTGTATCTCCTACATGTAGTTTTCCCCACCACAATTTTACCCATTGAACAACAAATATCGGTTCTTTAAAGATGTCAAAAGTACATGTCTCTGCCCTAGAAAATATTTACCCACAATTCCTGCCAACGAAAGTGCTATGATACCACTTGTAAGGTACCATATGTAATATAGTATGCAGAAATGGGAATGTTCAACAGATATCAATGGAACAATAAAATATTGAGAAGAGAAATACCAGAAATAATACCTTTATTCAAAGAAATCAATGTTCACTTGCCTCTTCGAGGATGAAACCTCCATCAAAGAAAAGATCTATTACAATAATTCTCAATAAAAATCTTTTCCATGCCTCCTACCCTTATATATACTAATTATGTCTTCTAAAGAACATTCTAGATGAAGATCTTTCTAGAAGCAAATGCTTCTATTAGGTCTTCTTACATTTACTTGTTCATATTTATTAAATAGACCTTGTTGACTAATGTCAGCCTTTATTACATGGAAAATACATTATTCTATCTACGTGAGGGATTAGGGAGGTTAGGTCCCTAACACACGAGCAACAAGAGCTCCTTTGGGGTTGAGTGGTGGAGTCAATTCATGTTCAACTTTGCATTTAGCTCAATTCCCACAAACTTGTAGAGGATTGTGGGGTCATTCACGGTACCAAATTTTTGGGCAATGAGTGACATTTTCAAAGCATGGAAGGAACCGTTGGTTCAATGAAGGATCCGTCGACATCTAGTGCACCATAATCCATCGACAATGTAGTGTAGTGGAGATCTGGTCGATATAAAATGAAGCATCTTTTTCTTTAAATAATGTGAGGATGAGGTGCAATCCTAGGGTTGAAAGCGAATCCAAATCCAAGATTTCTATCCAAATATATTGATGAAGGATTGTTGTTGATGGAATTAGTGAGAATACCCTAAAGTCGGAGGAGGTGGGGCTGAGATTCCATTTGGTGGAAACATGTGTGGGAAACTTCGATTTCCGAAGGGCCTACGGAAGTGCCTGGTCTTTGAATCCTCCCACGTATTGCTCAAGGTCATCCGAAGGGTTATTGTTGGGATTGACAATGTGGAGATCATCACCAACTATAAACTGAAAAAGGAAAGAGTTTTTGATTGGGTAAGCCAATGGAACCATCAAATTTTCTCTGTGGGTCTGATTTCCAGGAGGAGCACCACTTGTGAGAGACAGGAGAAGAAGGATTTGAATGGTGGCATTGTGACATCATTGGAAGAAGAAGAGATGTTTGTTCCTAGAGATTCATACTGCCCAATAACTAGGTGAGTCTTTACTACATGCTTTGTGATATCATTGATGATGATCCAAAAGAAGAAAAGGATATTAGGTGGAAGAAAGAGGGGTTTTGAGGTGTTTGGGAGCCTAGCTGTGGAAGGAGTGATTAACGAGGAAGGTTTGATTTGTGGTGGAGGGGGATTAAGAAGAACATAAACCCAAGAAAGGGTTCTACTAATTCTAGCTAGAGAAGGGAAACCAGAGATATAGATATGTGTTTAGCGCATCTTGCTAATCATCATAGTAATAATTATAATATATATGGCTTTGTTGGTTGCAACTATTCCTTGGCAGAGAAAAGAGGTTTTCCTTGACTTAATAAAGGTTAGGGTTTAATATTCAATATGTCATAGGGAGTTTGAAAATGTACGTTTTTTATATTTTCATTGATTAAAAGGGTCATTGTCTATTGATTATAGAGGATAATTTCAAGTTGTTTGGAATGGTTATATGGATTTATAAAACAAAAAGGGATAATTGTAAAAGAGAGGTAACAGTCCAAGTTTAGTCAAATTGATGTTGACAGTTTATTGATGCAAAAAAAATAAAAAAATCTAAAGCCAATTTGTAAGCGGTGAGAGAGTCACAAAAGTCCATGTGTGAGTTAAAGTGAAATTTAGAGTCAAGTCAAGCATTTCTTTATTTAAAGAGTCAAGATAAAATTATGGTGATAGTCTCTAACAAAGTAATGTTTCTTGCTAAGATAGTCAAATATTGAGTCAAGTTGCTTTTCTAGATGAATAAGAGATCATCATGGTGAATGCAAAGCTTTGAATAAGTTATGTAAAAGCTTTTGTCTAGAGAATTTGGAAGTGCATGTTAGATGTTGCCCAACACCTCATTTCAATTTATGATGAATTATTAAGATGTCTTGAAAGCAACAAGTATGTTAGTATGGGTGGGAGAAAAGTCAGATAGTTATTATAGTGACATCTAGTCTAGTCAACTAGTGTCATGTATTTGAGTCTGTGTTGGAACTGACCATTCCAGAAATTACGAAGATAAAATCATTCAAGGAAAGAAAAGTAGAATATGAAAGAAGAAGAAAAAAGAAACAAAAGATAAACTCGTGATTAAGTATGGTAAGAGGAATAATTTGGAAAAGATGAATGGAGAAATACAAAGAATAAAAGTATCTTGTTGTAAGAGATAAAATAATTTGTAAGGGAAAATAAGACTCCATATGAAGAGGTAAAAGATAAGGTATGCTTGGTGATGAATTATAAATGGGTTTATGTAATGGGATTGTAATTTGTAAGGAATTTAGTAAAGCATGGAGAATGTTTGTTGTACCTGAGATGAAATGTTGAAATGACGCATAAGTGTTGTACGGGGTGCATGATTGGTTGTGCCCGACACGCCAAAGGCTTTTGGTCCAAAGTTGTAAATCTTTGCAATAGACAAGTTGTATTCCCCAAGTTTTTAGTAAGCCTTGTTGAGTCATGCCTACATGGATTAGTGTAGTAGCATATGAAATCATGTAGTGTGTATCCCTCTTATGCATAAAGTGTATGTGGTATCAAGTCATGGAGCTAAGCACTAGGTAGGTAGGAGGGTGACAGGTGGACTCGTATCTAAGCTTGATGGTGAGCCAAAGAAGTTGCATCTTTTATTAAGGGGAAGAATGTGAGATGGATTACTCTTAGAGTGTGAGTTGGATAGGACCAAGTTATGATTAAGGGGAAGTCTAACTTGTTGATGAAGCATTTAGGTGAAAATAATTATTAGATAACTAGTGAGTAGACAACAAATGGCACCCATGTATATCGATAGATGGATTTCTGGGCCAAGGAGGCCACCTAGGGGAACGCCCACCTGGGGCACACAATTCAGCCAACTAGTCTCAACCCATTTTCACCTTTTGATGTTATTCAACTATGAATATATAAACAAATGGTTCCCTCGGTATATAAGGTGAACCGAGACTCAAATAAAGTATTCTTGTCTTTTTACTGAAGCTATGTGTCTCACTTGATTTTGTTATCTGAGTTTACATTTCATGTTTTTGCTACATTTTCGTTTTTGGGCATTCTCGGGGTTATCCAGTGCGCCTTTCTTCATGGTTGCACATTGGCTGCTCCATTTCCATGCTTCCACATCCGAGAGAGAGCTTACTCTGTTAGCTAGGCAATCTCTCAGGGAGTAAGTTGATTTTCTGCAAGTTTCATGAGGTAGAAACGAGGGCGCACCTACCTAGGGTTTGTGCCCTTGTTGGTTTCTCCATTGCCAAGATGAAGTAAGTGTGCCCTCCTCTATGGATGCACTGAGCTTATCCCTTTGATCCTTGGTATGAGATAGACCCATCCTCTTGGCTACTCTCTGATCATCCCGACATTGGATCTCCATTGCTTGGTTACCCAAACCAATGGTGTGCCCCTATTCCGATTTGCGCCCCTGTTGAGTTTTTGGTCAACTGTTAGAAAATGGCTTGTTTGGTCATCTTCTCCAGTATATCTCCTTCTTGGGAATATCAATTGGTATCAGAGCCTCAAGATCCATGGAAAAGCTTCCAATCTTAAAGATCGAGCCAATTTGTTTTTGGGGTTTTTCATGAAATATTCCAGATTTCACCCATTTCAGGGTTTACATATTCATGCAAGAAGCTCAATAGATCTCATAGCCCCAAGGGAGCACAGATATCCACTACAACAGAGAGTAGTTTCACAGATCTAAAACAATACAGATCTCTCCCTCTAGACTAGTTCAACTCTGTTTCTCTAGGGTTTTACGCCCTCTATTCACAAAACAAAGCCTAGCCCATTTTTTAGTTTTGCAAACTAGGTTCACTTTGATCTTCAGTTGGCCTCACAATGCCTTCACGAAAATATCCCTTGGCAGTAGACTCAGATTCCAACACTTCAAATCCCATCCAAGATCTTGCCTTCGTCCTCAATGAGTTTCTCATAATGCAATAACAAAACAATCCATACCCCTTCCGGTTGGACACTCGAATCCAACTACCCAAATTTGTTGGTCAAACCAGTGGAGAAGTTGTGGATTCCTAGATCTGTAGCCTCTCCACCTACTTCAATACATGTCCAAGCCTTACTAAGGAGAGAAATCTCCAGATTGAAACCTTGCAATTAGAAGGAATTGCAAAAACCTGGTGGGATACAGAGTAAGAGAACACCACATTTGTGATAGAGATTGGGGATGCTCCAGAATCCTCTACTTCCAAACCCATCAGAATGTGGGCTCAACTCTCTGAGGCATTGAGAAACCACTTCTACCCACCCATGTATGTGCAATCTTTGTGGATAAAATGGCACCAACTCTGACAACTCCGTTCACAAGCAGTGCAAGGCTACATAAACATCTTCTACAAGTTGCACCTCTTACTACATATTCCATATCCAAAAGAGGTACTCATATTAAATTTTTTTGTTGGTTTATTGATTCAGTTCCGTTGAGAAGTAGAGATGTTTGAAAATCCAACTTTAGACAAAACATTTTAGAGAGCTTTGGATATAGAAAGGAAAGTTTCTCCTAGGGGTCATACTCCTCAGTCTGGCTCCTACACCAACCCCTCTTCCTCTCAACCATCCAGCTCCAATCCTTCAGCCCTATTTCCACCTCCTCTGGATCAAAATCCCATATCCAATACAAATACAAGGACACCTTGGTTCTCATTCCACAAGACTACCTCACACAATTCATCAAATTGTCGAATCCTCCAAAATATAAAGACCAACAAAACCCTAATTACTGAGCTCATTTCTCCCCCCCAAGTGGAATATATCGAAGAAGTTCCCCTGGACAATCCCACAGAAGTGGATCCCTTGTTGATCCTAATGACCCATGAAGATTCAAACTCTTCCACCCAACCCCTCTTCACTCATAACTACCAAATTAAAAAATGCTTGGCTTTACTGATTATGGACTATGGAAGCCAGAAGAATTTGGTGTCTCAAGACCTTTTCAATTGCCTTAATATGGTTACTACTCCCCACACACAACCCTATTAGCTCGAATGGGTCCAGAAGGATTCCCCCCGCCTCTTAGTTTCTCAGCGTTGTCTGGCCACTTTTTCCATAGGCCAAATCAAAGATATTGTCCTTTGTGATTTCTCCCCCCTTGGATTGTTTAGATTTGTTGCTAGGTATCCCATACAAAACCCAAAGAAATTCTATCTATATGGTCAAATCCCGTCAATACAAACTTACCAAAGAAGGCCACACTTATATCTTAACAACAACAACACCCAAATCCCCTGCTACCAAAGAAAAAGTCACGCATGTACATTTAAACCAATGTGTCTCTCTCTGTTTGGTGTGCCCAATAACACCAAACAATATCACTCACCCTGTTCCCGAAACAATGACTCCCCTCCTCCAAGAGTTTGCATATGTATTTCAACCTCCAGTCGGACTCCCCCCCTCTCGACACATTGACCATTCCATTCATCTCATCCCTATATCTGCATTACCTAATGCCCCTACATACAGGTTGGCCCCAATAGAAACAGAGGAAATTGAAAGACAATTGACCGACCTCATCAACTCTGGCCACATCCAACCATCATATTCTCCCTGTGCTTCTGCCACATTTGTCATCCCCAAAAGAGATACTTCAGAAATGTGCCTTGTCACTGATTACGAAGCCTTGAACAAAGCCACAGTAAAAAACCATTACCCGCTACCCCAGATTAAGGAGTTACTCAACACCCTCCAAGGAGCTAAGTGGTTTACTAAATTGGATTTAACAGCCAGATGCCATCAGGTTCGAATGAACCTAGATGATGTTTGGAAAACAACTTTCAAGACCACATTTGGTCTTTTTGAGTGGAAATTTATGCCCTTCGGCCTCACCAACACCCCAACCACTTTCATGAGGCTCATCAATGACATCTTCAGGTCACATTTGGGTCGATTTGTGGTCATGTACTTAGATTACATTCTCATCTTCAGCCGGACATGGGACACTCACATGCAACATGTCCAGCATGTTCTCTAAATCCTCCAAGAATACAAGTTACAAGTCAAAGAGAAGAATTCATATTTTGGTCAGACTTCAGTTCCCTATATAAGCTTTGTGGTCAGCTCAGAGGGTATTCAACTAGATCCAGCCCGCATCCAAGAATTGAAGAAATGGCCACTACCTTCTTCAGCTAAGGAGATCAAAATATTTCTGGGTGGCATACATTTCTATCATAAGTTCACTCCCTATTTTTCACAGCTTGCTCATCCTTTGCATCAGCTCTCAAATAGTTCTTCTACATTTATCTGGACTAAAAAAGAAACTAGTCACTTTGCTCAGCTCAAGCCCTTTGTTCATCCCCTATCTTACACCTGCCGGACCTCTCCCAACCCTTTGAGATTGAGTCTGATGCCTCACAATATGCTATTGGTGTCGTACTTAAAAAGGGAGGACACCCCATTTCTTACCACTCTGAAACCCTGTCCAAGGCAAAGAAAAATTATAGCACCTATGACAAGGATTTTTACAGTCTAGTTCAAGCCCTCAAGCAATGGAGGCATTATTTACTGGGTAAAGAAACAATTCTACATACAGACCACCACCTTTTGATTTTCATCAACTCTCAGTTGAAGATTCAGGAACAAAGGCACCTTAAATGGGCCTCCTATATTTAACATTTCACTTGGTCATCAGATATAAGAAAGACACTTTTAATAAGATGGTTGATTTGATAATCCAACCTCCCACTCCAATTCTCTCAATTCTAGAAGTGCATTGTGCTACCTATGACACATGGAAGGATCAATATGCTATTGACCCTGACTTTTCAGAGATTTGGGTGGCATTGCAAACTCCCACAATGATCAATCAAACAACCTTCCTAGACTACACAATTCGAGATGGGTGTCTCTATAAGTTGAATTTATTATGTGTGCCACACTTAGAGGACCACCTCTTGCTCATTAGGGAGGTGCATGCTTCGGCCTATGGGGGCCACTTCGGTACCACAAATACGATCCAACATCTGCAACATCATTTCCATTGGCCTTCCATGCTGCCTCAAGTTGAAAAATTTATCAGAGTCTATGCATTATGCTCACAATCCAAGCCATCCAACATGAAGCATGGGTTATATCAACCACTACCTCTTCCTTCTCAGCCTTGGGAGTCAATCTCAATGGACTTCCTTAGTGGACTTCCAACAACTCAAAAGCAACATGATGCAATTTGGGTAGTAGTATGTCGCTTCAACAAAATGGCACTTTTCATCCCATGAAAAAACACTACTACAGCAGCACAAACAGTGGAACTCTACTTCTGACATGTCTGGACCCATTTTGGCCTCCCAAGAACTATCATCTCAGACAAATATTCTTGCTTCCTCGGCACATTTTGGAAGACAATATGGGCGCTATTGGGATGCCACCTCAATTTTTCTACTGCATTACACCCTCAAACGGATGGCCAAACAGAGGTTGTCAATAGGGTCTTGGTTCATGCTCTCCGAACTCACTTTCGACACAACAAACAATGGGACAATTACTTGCACATTCTACAACATAGCTACAACATGGAAACACATTCTTCTACAGGGTTTTCACCTTTTGAAGCCTGCTTGGGATTCCAACCAGCATATCCAACCGAGCTCCCACTCACTTGGGATCCTCAAGGTACCTTCCATCAACAATATGAACAACTCTCAACACAACAGTTTCTCCACCAAATTGCACAACGCCACACTGCAGTAACAACAACACTTAAAGCAGCTCAAGAGCATGCCAAGCAATGCCATGACAAAGAAAGGACCTTCATGTCCTTTCAACCAGGGGATCAAGTCTGGTTACACTTGGATAAGAAGTGCTTCAAAGGCCACCATCACAAGCTTCTGCCAATAAGATATGGCCCATATACCATCCTCGACAAGATTGAAGAAAATGCTTATAGGTTGGATCTACCACCACAACTGGGAATCCACAATGTTATTAATGTAAATCACTTGAAGTTGTTTGAGCCTCCCCTCTTGGAAGAACCAGTCACCATTAAACACCCAGTGGACAACATTCTGGATTTCCAACTCCCATTGGTCAAAGACACTCTACTGGAGACCTGGACCTGCTTTACAAGGCACTTGACATACACTTCTTAGTTGGTAGCCTGCCAAGGAAAAACTCTAGCTCAGGCAAAGTGGATCACAATTGAAGTATTTCACAACAAGTTTTCTCACCTTCTCATGGAAGCTGAGATGCTTTCGGGCCTAAACAGGGAGGAATTGGACCAAGGAGGCCACCTAGGGGAATGCCTGCCTAGGGCGCACAATTCATCCAACTAGGCTCGACCCATTTTCACCTTTTGATGCTATTCAACTATGCGTGTGTAAATAAATGGTTCCCCAAGTATATAAGGTGAACCAAGACTCAAATAAAGTATTCTTGTCTTTTTCCTGAAGCTATGTGTCTCACTTGATTTTGTTATCTGAGTTTACATTTCACGTTTTTGTTGCATTTTTGCTTTTGGCCATTCTCAGGGTTAGTCAGTGTGCCTTTCTTCATGGATGCACCCTAGCTACTCTGTTTTCCATGCTTCCACATCTGAGAGGGAGCTTACTCCGTTAGCTATCCAATGTCTCAGGGAGAAATTCGATTTTATGCAATTTTCCTGAGGCGGAAAGGAGGGCACACCAACTAGGGGTTTGCGCCCTTGCTGGTTTCTCCATTTCTAGGCTGAAGTAAGTGCACCCTCCTCTATGGTTTCCCTGAGCTTCTCCCTTTGATCTCTGAGACTCACACTGAGATAGCCCCATCCTCTTGGCTACTCTTAGATCATCCCGGCATTGGATCTCCATTTCTTGGTTACCTAAACTAATGGTGCACCCCTGTTCCGATTTGCGCCCCTGTTGAGTTTTTGGTCAACTGTCAGAAAATGGATTGTTTGGTCATCTTCTCCAGTAGATCTCCTTCTTGGGTAGATCAATTTCTTTTTATATGGACATCACTGATCATTTTTTGGAAGGTATAAAGGAAGAAGCATATTGTTTGAGCAATAATCAATTTTATGCAGGTACACAAGAAGAACCAGAAACTTTGATGATGGATATCATAGTGGAGAAATCCCAAGAGAGTGTGCATTATAAATCAATTTCCCCATCATAATGTTTGTGGTGACCTGAAACTATATATGTGCGAGGTTCGTGGTTAGTTGAAACCACTTATGTGTGGGGTTCGTGGTCAACTGAACCCATTTATGTGTGTGGTTCTTGGTCAGTGAAAACCACTTGTAAGAAAATTTTGTGGTTAGCTAGAAACCACTTGGTGTGATGGTTAGTCATCATTCGAAACCACTTGAGCATTGTTATGGTTAGGAGTAAGCCACAAAATACCAAGGAAATTTATGATGAGGGGAAGCCAATAAAATGAAGCAACACACTATAGGAATCCCAATGATATGAAGATGACAAAAGATGATGACATGACTCTCATAAAGACCTCATCAGATAAAGATTAAGACATGTATTCATTAAGGGGGGGTGTTATAATACATAACTAATTCATGTGGCATGATGACCTGTTGAGCAGGTAAACCAGACTTGATGACCTATGTGAGTAAGAAAGAGATAAGTCAATCAAAGTAGTTGTTAGAGATAATATGTAATAAATAACCTTGACTAGACTGAGGAGAAGTGTCTAGAAGAAAGAATCTAAGCCCTCAATCTATGCTCATGATCAACAATCAATATTAATCTAAATGTGTATAAATATAATCTATGTCTAATGCAAAAGATTAGGTTGTTTTTTGTTTGTTCATCTATGCCTCTCTTGTGTTGTATCTGTGGGAGGTCTCTGTCTGTTTTTTGTTTTTTCCCTAAATCATGTCGCTAATATAGCTACTCGGTATGGAGTCACCAACATGTCGTGGCTATTTCTAAATAACTAATCTAACCAATACCTCTCTAATCTAACCCCCCCAAAACACTTAAATATTGTATTGTGGGCATTTCATATCCTTTACTATATCTTAAATGTTGTATTATGGGCATTTCATATCCTTTACTATATTTATAAATAAACACAAAATATGATGGTTGAAAAAACATATTGGTATGGAGAGTTTTTAATACTTCTTATTATGACTGCAATTCTGGTGGTGGTGGTTTATGATAGACCTTTTTTTATTATAAGTGTAAAATTAAGATTGATAGCGGTGATGTTGGTGATTAACATCTGCTTGTGATGAAATTTGGTTTATCAAAGTTTAAGAAAAGTAAAGAATTACATGGTTTTTTTTTAATTTATTTTTTGTATTCCAAAAACTTAAAAAAAACATTCTTAACTCACCATGGTTTTGATGAGTTAAAAGGTTAGGAAGGTTTGTGTTCTAACAAATATTTTGAAATTGTGATTTAAAGATACTTTAAGAAAAAGTGTTTCTCATCTTCCATCTTAATGTCACAAAGATGACTTTAGGTAAGGTAAGGAATTACATGGATTTCTTTAAAAAAAATATTGTTTAGAAAGGTAAGGGAAGCTAACTATAGTTTTGATGGGGTAAAAGGTTAGAAAGGATGTTGTGTAACAAATATTTGAAATTGTGATTTAAAAATACTCTACGAGATTGCTTTTCATTTTCAACTCCTTTAATGTCACAAAGATGACACATGCTTTCAACCCATAACATTTTAAGAATTGTCCTATATCATGCTTCACTATCTAACTAGGGAAAATTTATTCTCATTTTAAAAATATTGATTTTCTTCATTACTCTAATCAAAATAAAAAAATAATTTTAATTTTTTAAAATAAAATTGATAATTTTTTTTTTTTAAATTCTCTAATTTTTCATGCTACCACAATTTAAAAAACAAAACCTTTTAACTTTCAATTTATTTATCATATTTTTGTATAATAAGTACTCAATAAAAATAGCACAACATATTATGTTATTTAAAATATTAAAGCTTAATCATCAGAATAGTGACGAGAAAATCCAACTCGGTTAATTTATCTTATTGTTATATATTAAGTACTCAGTAAAAATCGCACAACATATTAAATGTGATTTAAAATGTGATTTAAAATATTAAGGCTTAATTATCAAAACAGTCACGAGAAAATCCAACTCCATTAATTTGTGTTGCGACGACGCTATCTAGATTCACATGGGCAAGTCCTCCACCACCAAGATCACGCATTTGGCGAGCTTTAAAACATAGATGACGTAGTATGTCAAACAAATAAATGAGAAAGATAGGAGTATATTTTATTTAATATGAGAAAGATAGAATATATTTTATTTAATATATTCACTCTTTAAAAGTTATAATTTTTGTATTTAAAAAATTTTAAATATAGAATTTTTTATTTAAATATTTATAAATCAAAAATATATTTTATTTTTTAAAAATACAAAAAATTCATAAAATAATATTCCTAAAATTTTAAAAAAATTATACAAATAAAAAATTTAAGAAGCATACTTCGTCACTGATCCTTATGTGTGGCTAATTCCTTCAATGTCTAAGGTTAACATGTCCCCTTTTATGTTTCTTTGTAGTTTTTCAAACCTTTTATGTTCTCTTGTAATTTTGATATCACAACTCTTGCTATGTAAGAATACTATTGAGCTGACTGCAATCCTCATATCTTTCATTTTTACATAAATTTCAACCATAATATTTTGCACTTTCTTTAAATAATACATCATATTACCCTTTCTTTAAATAATACATCATATTATTCATGTCTTTTTGTTAAGTTTTTGATTCATAATATTATGCTCTCTTTTTTTAAATAACGGTTCATAATATCTCATGTCTGTTATTCTAAATTAAAATAGTGAATAGAAACACCCATATTACCATTTTAAGTTGAAATTCTAAGTTGAAATAATGAATACAAGAATGTCTCACTTAAATTTGAAAACACAAAAATGTTAGTTAACCAATCTAATGTAAATTTTTTGAATTTGAATTTGAAATAGCAAAAAAAGTTATACAAACACTATATGAAATAATATAAATAAAAATACAAAAATATACTTTTTAAACAAAAGAAATATATGGATAATAATAAAATATTTTAAAAATATTTATAACACATTTACAACACAACACTAAATTAGAGAAGAGAAAACCAATGCCATATAGTGCCAATGCCAAGAAATAAAATTAGGAAATAAAACATAAACACCATGTTTAAAAGAAAATAGTATTAGGATAATAATACCATAATTTAAAAATATTTGTCACACAACATTAAAAAAGAGTAAATGAATGTCATGTAATGTCAACACAACATTAAAAAAGAGTAAACCAATACAATATAGTGTCAATATTAAGATATAGTGCCAATGTTATGAAATAAAATACAAACACCTTATTTAAAGAAAAATTGTATGATATTTCATGACTATATTAAAAATAATAACTTCATATTTAATTTTTATTTATAATAAATAATACAACACCATATTTAAAAGAAAATAGTATTATGTTTACTCACTATATTAAAAATAATAATAACTTTATATTTAATTTTTATTTAGAATTAATAAAAATAATAATAACTTCATATTTAATTTTTATTTAGAATTAATAATACAATAGTAAAATAAAGTAATAAATCTATATTAGAGGGACAATATTTATATTATTAATGCAATAGTATAGAAAAAAAACAATAAATTTCTGATCATAAAAATATCAACTGGATTGATAAGGAAAATAAAGAGATATAACACCATATCTAAACTATATTTAGAAGATAATATTCCATTGAGAGAAGCATGACCACTACAAGGTAAAAAAGATAAATAATAGCATCCATTATTTTAAATAATTCAACCAAAAGGGAATATAAATTGAAAATGATTATTTACTTCACATAAATCTGCTACTAAAGTTATAAAAAAGTTAAATTAATAGGTTATCAAATATATTCATCATATATATCAAAATGCCAATTAATATTACTAAATCATAAAAATTATCCTTTAAAAAAAACTAAAAAATTTCAGTAATTTCAGATAATATTAAGAAATAATACCACATATTATGAGGAAACAAAATATAAACATCATATTTTAAAAATATTATCATTACTTTTAAGAATATCTAAAAATAATTATTATTCATTTAACACATATTTATAATTAATAACTCAGTGGTAGAGAAGAAAACAATAAATATCTGCTAGATGGATAGAGAAAACCCATAAAATTATGTATTGGGAGGTTGAAACGAAAATAAAGAAAAATATCATCATATATAAACTATATCTAAAAATAGTATCTATAAAAAAACCAAGCAGAATGATAAATTTCTTTAAAAAGATGGGAAAGGGAAATAAATGAGAAACCAATATTCCATCTACATAAACATGGCTAGAGATAAATGAGAACATGCTAGAAGGAAAACTACCACTTAAAAGATTAACTGCATTTTTAAATTTTTAAATAGCATCAATTTTTTTTAGGACAATTTTCTTAAAGGGAAAAATAATATGGAAATGACCATTTGCCTTACATAAATTTTCATTAAAAAGACCCTAAAAAATTAATACTTTACAAAATAATTTTATCATATATATATATTGAAAATTTAATTAATATAATTAAATTTTCACAAAAAAAAATAAAAAATAAAAATAAAAAACAATAGACTAATCATTTTCACTAGCTCCAAATCTTATTAAAAATTTTAAAACAAATGAAAAATACTTCTAACAATCTCATCATATCTCTACTATCATAAACACCACTTTAACTTATTTTATTTTATTTTATTTTCCCCAAAACCTAATGTGTTAATAGTAGTCCACAATTATTTGCTGAATCATCTTTTTTTTTACCTAAATGTTAAAACAATCCCAGCAACATATCTGTGAATCATTTTTTTTTTTTTTAATCAAACAAGTTAAACAATCCAACTGCTCTTGTGAACCATAATAACTGCAAACCTTAACACCTATACATCATCTACCATTCCCTCTGTCCCAATATATTTGTACATCATCAGGACATTACTTGTTACAAGTGCAGTATAGCTAGTTATAAATTTGATCATTGAAAAATAACAAATTATAATATTTCACTTAGTATTGTCCTTACTCCAACAATAACACTACATAGTAAACCAAACCAAAACCACCAAAATTCAAAAACAAATTTAGCAAGCCAACAAAGAACACTAAAGCAAACCAAACTAAAGCAAACAAAAATTGCATAAACAAAGTTTAAAAACCTAAAGAAGACACTCCAAAACAAACCCATGTGACCACAAAAAATACTTTCAGGAAAACTGATAAAAAAAGTCACCAACCAAACAAACCAGAAAGAGCAACATATCAAACAGATAATACTCCAATTCCTTTGAAAAAAACAACAGTGAACCAGCTCAAACATACAATACCTCATCACCCTGAAAAATATTAAAACATATTGTTCCCACTCAAACTATAATGTTAAACATGACGCTCCAAAGGTAATAGAGATTTCTGGAATTTCATTTAATTCTGCTCCACTGGAACTATAATAGAACTTTTCAAAAACAACCTATAATCCTATTAAACAATATAGAATTTTTTGCTCCACCGAAACGATAATCCTATTAAAGAATTTAAAACAACCTAAAAATAAGTACAAATGCAATCTCATCCTCTCTGAACGATCGTAAGACACCACTTTAATTATTAATTAATTATATTTCCCAAAAACCTACAGTGTTAAGGTAACCCGAATTTCCCTGAAACAATTTTTTTCAATTCGCTTGTGAATGTAGGCTCCAAAATTTCAATGGCTCCCGTAAACCGTACAATGTATGCATCATCTCCCAATCCCTCTTTCCCCAGAAGTAAGTACAGGACAGCTCTAAGACTGAACGGCTTTGAGGTGAAGGTTGGGTGCCCGTGAGAGTGACTTATAGTATGCTTAAGGCTGTCAATCAAGTCAATTCATGTACCACAGGGTGGTGATATAATTAGTAGGGAGAATAATAAAAGTTTATGATAATTTAATTGTTAATTGGTAGTGAGAATAATTATTACTTTTTAATGTCCGTAAGGGTGTAGATGGATTGGCAAGTGCCGTGTAAATGGAAGGAAATTTATATCTAGAGTTATAGTGGTAGCTGACGGGGATCGACCCCATGTCACACGAGTACTACCGGAACCGCGAGTTACCAATTCCCCAATATAAAATATATATATATTATTTTTTAATGTAAATTTATTCATTATTATTTAAGAAAAACTATCACTTAAAATGATTAATGTTTTGATGTTTGTAAAAGAAATTACTACCTCTCAATTATCCTTAATTTTCTGAATGACTAGTTGGTGTTTTGTGAAAAAATTACTATCTTAAATGTTTCTATAAAATAAATCCATTCTACTTACATTTGAAAAATATTTATCATCTATTAATAAAAATATTCATTTTAAAGATGGATGGGGAAGAATCAATGCTGCTGCCTGGGATTCCCAAGTGGACATGACCCCCGACCCCGAGGATTTCATGATTTATTTATAATAACAACAAATTATAGATTATGAACATCATGTTACAATCTTATAAAATAAAATATAGATATATAAAATATTAACAACAAACTACATGATAGCAAGTCATCCAAGTGATAACCTTATAAAAGAGCATCAACAAAATGTGTAGAAGTACACGGATTGCTTGAAAACACAAGAAGGGTATATCCTCTAAAGCATAATTGGCCAGAAGAACCCTTATACATTGATGCAAGTACAAATATATAGGTTTAGGGTGATCTAATGTTAAGAGAGTTAGTCATGTTCTTAGTCTTTGAAAACTTGAAATATATAGGTTTAGGGTGATTTAATGTTAAGAGAGTTAGCCAAGTTCTTAGTCTTTGAAAACTTGATTGATCATTTGGGTAGATGTTTACATCCATTTGAAGCTCTTCTCTTACCGAAAAATATAGAAAAATTTGGACATGACAAGTCGCAACTATTGTAAAACTTTATATTGACATCACTAAAGCTCAATGTCCGTGCCTTGCAAAATACCATTTTGATGACATGGCCTTAACATGGTGGAAATCCCACTCTTAACTTGAGGCAGTGCACTCTACTAGTTCCACTTTTGAATGCATTAAAACAAGGGATGCCTTTTACTATGCCCTTTGAATGTGTTTTTACCCCAAGATTTGATGTCCCAATGGTGGGAGCTATGCCAAACTTTGGGTCAAACTTTTCAACATTCTATTAAGATTTTCACCAAACTTTGAATTTAGTTCCACATCACCACTATAGAAAATGTACTCATCCTTAAATTCATTTTTGGGTTGTTAGCTATTTTTCAACATGAAGTTGCCATACATGAGAGTCCTACACTCAATAAATATATTATAATTGTTATAATTGTAGAACAAAAATTAACTGCTACAACCCCTTAATCTTATTATGCTCCTCCTCCATCTCCAATGCCTTTTCCAACTGATCAGTAGTGCCACCATTACAAGACCTCTTTCCATTCCTCTACAGATTATTAGGTGCTTAAGTAACAAGCCCCCACTCATAACCATCATGCCCCACTTGTCAAATCCTCTCCTCAATTCTATACCTCCCTGAACCCTTTGGTACTAATGTGTCATGCCACCCCTTCACCACCTTCTTGCACTACCCAAACTCTCTATGTTCTACCTTATTGGTGTACCCAACAACAAACAACCACCCACATGGGTACACCCCTTAAGTAAGAGATCATCCCTTAAATTTCCAGTCTCTCTCCTTTAATGCTTACCTTACCCAACCCCAACCCAAGCTCTTTTTGTTTCGTGCCTCCACTCTACGACCCTTCTCATTTTCAAAATCCATCTATGTATACCCTCATAGGCATACCCAACAAAGATCTAATGCTACTAGGCTCTCCAATTTTCACCCCACACCCATGATGCATATCCCTCTATCTCTCTTCTCAACACTTATGACCAAGGTAGAAAAGGCCACTCCCATAGCACAATAACACTATGAGAATAATCACATCTTTTAAATCATTCCCATCTATGACTAACCATTGTTGTATACAAAATTTTGAAGAAAGGACCATTGAAGTTTGTATGGTCAAACAAAATGAGGTTGATCTAGATGGATATCAGTGGCCATCCACCTATTCCACTCGATCAAAGAATAATTGTCTACTTTGACAGTTTTTTTACAGTTTTCGAGTCCCAAATTTCTAGGGCCGTTTTGAGGCCCTAAACGATGTTTTTTTAGACTTTTGGGGGGCTATGAGTTCTCATCAAAATGCCCTAATCCCCGCGGAAGTCGCACTTCTCGTATAGTCCTTTATGACGAGGTATCGAATGCCCCAAACGAATACCATATGAAACATTTACGCCCTCAGGAAGTTGATGTATCAACTACGCCCATAGGGGCCTCCAAACCTTTTGGCCTTTCGTGTTTCAGGGTTAGGGTTTTGGATTTTAATTATGCTAAAAAGGTATTTAGATCTTCATTGTAATCATCATCTTCTTGCAAAGGAGCTTAGCCATCACATCTCTTCTCAGAGATAAGCTGCCACCATTACAGTGAGTTCATTCTCTCTGTATTTTACACTTCTATACATTTCGCTCATTAATAGAAATTGTGTATTACTGTATATTTGTGTTTATTGTTATATCTCTGCTATATTCTTGTATCTTTTTTACATCTCTGGGTATTTCCTTATTATATTTCCACCTTCATTTCGTTCTCAAAATAATCTGGATCATAGGTCCACACACATGTACCTATAATAGCTTCTCAAAAAAATATATAAAATAATTTTTGTCAAATTGGTATACTTCCATGGGAAATAATCATATATTTGGTTCCAACATGGGTATACATCATTCATCATTAGGCAAGAGCACTCTTCTTACAATTCCACCTCTTCTTGCAGTACACTGCTCAACATGGAAATATGTTTTTTCCAATCCTTTTCCTTTCCCTAGATCCTTTTTATAAACTAGGAAGACAACATGGATTATCTTGATCTAAAATTGGAGGAATTGATATGGAAAAGGGGAACTCCAACTCATCCCATCCCTCCAATAAGGTGCACTCCATATTGAAAACACATTCATCAAGGAATTATTTAAGAGTTGGTTAAAATAGTTGGATTCTTTCAACCTTCGAGTTGCATGCATATTAAGTTATTAGTTTTTGTTTGAAAATTAATTTAAAGTGGAACCATTGTAAAAGTGTAAGAAATCCTTTGTGCAAGTGAATAAAAAAAACAATATATTCTAATGCTTTCTTCATTTTCTATTTTATGTCTCATTGTTTCAGAGTTTTCGATCTCTATTCTTGGTTTTCCAAATGTATGATACTTTGTGCTTTATCAATATGCTTATTTTGGATAGCTCCAACAACTGGTTTATCATTTTTTCCTTGAGTTTATCTTGATATCGCCATTGTGTAAGTAGTGGCTAACTTTTTCTTAATCCTTATTGTATCATTGGATAGAGACACATATGTGGATCAACCTATTCAAAAAATCCTAAATTATTTCATGCCTTATATTCATATGTTTCTTTAGATGAGTGATTTTCTTTCTTTCCATTTAACATATACTCCAAGTGATCCTAAGGCTCACTCACAATAGGGTCTCCCCTCTAGGAAAATACTTTTGCATATAGAAACAATGTTGAGAAACCTCAAAATAGATTTCCTTTCCGTAGCTATCAACCACATTGGAGGAGATATGTTGGACCCTAGTGATCATGTCTCTACCATAATTTACACCTCAAAGAACCAATCTATGTCAAACATTTAGATTTCCCAAGTGGTTTAAAAAATGTTAACATCTAGCAGTTCAAATCCATTTATAATGTTAAACATGGAATTCCAATGGTAATAAAGTTTTTTGGATTTAAAGAGCGTGAAAGTGATCTTTTTACTATCAATTTTTTTTTGGACAGAGTAATAACCTTCTAGCAAATTCAACCATTTTTCTAGAGAATCTGCATCTATCTGGCCTTCAAATAAGGGGATATCAAAATTTACTTATACCTTGAAGGGTGTTGCACCTTTGAAATGGCTGCTTGTTGAAGATGCCTTAGTCACCATCGTTATTTGTTGTGGGATTTGAGAAAAGTTGTCCATCATTTTGCTCCTTTGTCGTGCGAGAGATTCCTTGAGCAACATCTTGAATGGATCTACTTCTCTGTCATCTCTTTTTTCTTCCACCATGGGA
The DNA here is from genome assembly GCA_009831015.1 of Picea engelmannii. NCBI lineage: Eukaryota > Viridiplantae > Streptophyta > Pinopsida > Pinales > Pinaceae > Picea > Picea engelmannii. The sequence goes on from ML820283.1 coordinate 62,548, forward strand.
GGTTTCTTGGGTTGGTGAGAGAAGTTTCCCTTAAGTGAAACTAGATCAAGACCCAACTCTCTATACCCTAACCTCGTTGGGGACATGCACTGAGAAATGGAAAGGAGAAGACTTCTCTGATACCACTAATCTGGGTTATGTTGAGAATGAAATGAGAAAAAAGAAAAAATATAGAAAAGAACCCAAAACTACAATGAAACCCAAATTCTATTATTGAATTAGATAGAAAAACAATGTAGAACACAAAATAACATAATGGGGTGGCTTATCTATGAAGAGAAAGAGATGGTGGCTATGTGTCATTCGCAACAAGCTTTACATCACACTCCATTGCATGCTTAAGGGACATCAAAATACTACCCTAGCCTGAGTGCGCTTAACTGTGGAGTACTAATAGGATTCGGTGCATTAATTCTATGTTGTAGGCATATACATAAGATTATTACGTGATGTATATAATTGAAAAGTGAATATAGTATTACATTCTATTCCCCATCAAAAGGGTGAATATCATGGTTTATCAAAACCATAGGCTCGAAATGTTGATTAAGTGGAAAAGGTGGTTGGCCACCGAGATCCACCCGAGTCACCTTCTTTCAAGTGTTGGAAAGATTGGTTAACGGATGAAGTCCAACTCAAAGCATTCTTTTTAAGCAAAGTTGTTAGAGGAGACACAATTTTTCCATAATTTTCATCAAAATTGTGATAATATCCCATTAAACCCAAGAAACCAAACATACTTTTAAGAGTTTTAGGGCAAGGCCAATTTTGCATAGCTTCAATTTTATTAGGATCCAGATGTACACCATCCTTGGAAACAATGTGACCCAGTTACTCAAATTCAGAGATGCCAAAAGCACATTTAGACTGTTGGAGGAAACTTTTGTGCTTGGAGAGGAGATGGAGAACTTAATCCACATGGGTGAGATGGGTTTGCCAAGTTTTACAATAGATGAAAATATCATCAAAGAAGACTAACAAAAAGTCACAGAGGAAAGGATGAAATACATGATTCACGAGACTTTGAAAAATTGATGGGGGATTACAAAGACCAAAGGGAATGACCAAGAACTCATAGTGGTCCTCATGAGTGAAAAATGAATTCTTGGGAACGTCTTCCTCTTTCATACGTATCTAGTGGTAGCCAGAACGAAGGTCAATTTTGGTAAAGTATTAAGCCCCATTGAGTTCATCCAGAACGTCAGCTATGACATGAATAAGAAATTTGTCCTTGATGGTAAGTTTGTTGATGGAATGAAAATAGGGACACATGTGCCAAGTTCCTTCCTTTTTTAGGACAATAAAAACAAGGGAAGAATAGGAGCTGGTACATGGATGGATAACACCCACTTCTAGCAATTCTTGGACAATTTTCTCAATTTCATTTTTTGAGAAAAGGGATGGCGATAATGGTGCACATTGGGAGGAACACTACCTAGAATTAAAGGAATGGAATGTTCATGGTTGGCGCATGATGGGGGAAGGCATTGGGGAGTTTCGAAAACAATTTGATGATGGGAAATGATAGATTGAAGGTTAGGGTGCATAGAGGGAGTCTCAACTTCTTGAATGGAATGGAGTTGGGTAATGATGCCAAAATGACCTTTTTTGAGTAACTTTACCATGCGGTGGGAACTAATGATCTCTAGAGGGCATGTTGTAATTCCTTAGAATATATACTATTGGCCTTACTATTGGAATTCCATAGTCAAATCCTTAAAATCCATGGTTATGGGGCCTAGAGTGCATAGTCATTCAGCACCAAGCACAATGTCACAACCACCCATGTCAATAAAAAACATGCGATTTTTAAGGTTATACTGACCAATTTGTAGCTGCACATTTTCACAATGCCCCCCACATTTCATGGAACCACCATTGAAAATCATGATTTGAAAATGTTTGACAACATAGATATAACAATTCATTTCTCGCGCTGGTCCAATACGATTAGTGGTTGCAACCAAATGGAACCTTCTTCATCTAACTCTGGTAGGTTGTTTTGGGTGTGAAACCTCATGCCAATCACTTTCTTCATGCATGAGACATGAAAAATAGGATTCATCTTGGAGTGATTACGCAAGGCTAGTTGATATGCCACTCGTTCCATGCGTTTGAGAATAATATAAGGACTATAAAATTTGGGGGCAATTTTCTGACACTACTGGGATTTTAGTGAATTCCTCTTATACGTTTTTAGATGGAGAAACACTCGATCCCCTTAAACAAATTGACATTCAAAATGACCTTGATTTGCCTATTGCTTCATGCGGTTCTAAGCCATCACAAAATTCTCCTTGAGGGTATGGAGAATGATCCTGCAAACTATAATATTATGGTCAACCTCCTCAATTTTTGAGACATCGGGAATGTATGAAAGAATCGATGATGGATTATGTCCATATACTGCTTCAAAGGGAATCATGCAAGTGTAAGTATGGTAAGAGGTGTTGTAATACCATTCAACTAGTGGTAGCCACTGAACCCACTAATGTTGTCTATCACATACAAAACACCTCAAATATGTTTCCAAACATTTGTTGACCACTTTTGTTTGGCCATCAGTATTGGGATGATATGTTGTGATGAGGTGCAATTGGGTGCCCTGGATCATGAATAATTATTTCCATAAATTGTTGTTAAAAGTTGGATCTCAGTCAGAAACAACAGAATGAGGCATTCCATTGATTTTGAAGATATTATCCATAAATAATTAAGCCATTGTGGATGTGGTGAATGGTGTTGAAGAGAAAAAAAAATGAGCATATTTGGAAAGACAATCAACCACCACCATGATGACTGACATATTGATTTATTTGGGTAAGCCAACAATGAAATCCATATAAATATTCGTACAAATAGTAGGTGGAAGTGGAAATGGTTGGAGTGTGTCGAGAGGTTTGATAGTCTCTCTATTATTGCATTGATATGTATCACATTCAACCACAAAGGGGTGAATTCCATGTTTCATACCATCCTAGAAGAAAGAATGTTTGACCTACTCATAAGTTTTTGTAAAAATTGAATGACAGGTTGTAAGTGAAGCATGAAACTTAGAGAGGACAATGGATATAAGGGTTGATTGTTTTCTTAGAACTTTATAATGAATCTTGTCATTCTACCAAGAGTACCCTGGAAAAGCTTGGGGATCTTGCTCTAGTTACTGTATTAGGCTAGAAATTTTGGGGTCTTGCAACCGTTCCTAACAAACATCTTGAATCGAGTCAGTGACAAGGAATGAAAGAGAAAAGAGGGACCCTTCTTCTTCATATTTCCTAGAAAGAGCATTAAACACCACATTTTCTTTGCCCTTCTTGTAACTGATATCATAATCACATCTAAACAGCTTGGTCAACCATTTTTGTTGCTATGGGGATGAAATCCATTGTTCTAGGAAGTACTTGAGGCTGTGATGATCCATTTTAATTTGGAAGCTACGTCCCAATAGATAAGATCTCCATAGATGGATTACATGAAAAATAACCAACGTTTCCTTTTCATAGACCGATTGGCCCAAATGTCACTCTGACAATTTTTTGCTAGTGAAATACAAAGGTCATCCATATTGCATAAGGGCTGCCTCGATTCCTCTCCCTAATGCACCACATTCTAGAACAAAGGTCTTGGTGAAGTGAGGTAGGGGCAGTACAGGAGTAGTGCACATAGCTTCTTTCAAGGCTTGGAAGGATTGGTCGGCGACTAAAATACAATTGAAGGAATTATTTGTAAGAAGAGTTGTTATAGGAGCCACATTTTTTCCATAATTATAGACAAACATGTGATAATAGCCTGTTAAACCTAGGAAACCACATAAACTTTTAATATTTTTAGGGCGAGGCCAATTTTTCATAGCTTCAATTTTCTTAAGATCCATCCATATACTATTCTTTCCAACAATATGACCCATGTACTCAACTTCAGAGACACCAAAAGAACATTTAGATTATTTAAGAAAAAGTTTTTTTCTTGGAGAGGATATTGAGAACTTGATCCACATGGGTGAGATGGGCTTTCCAAGTTTTAGTATAGATGATAAATTCATCAAAGAATACTAACACAAAGTCACGGAGGAAAGGACAAAAGACATGATTCATGATACTTTGAAAAGTTCAGCAGAATTAAAGAGACCAAAGGGAATGACCAAGAACTTATAGTGGCCCTTATGAGTGAGAAATGGAGTCTTGGGAATTTCTTCCTCTTTCATGCGTATCTAGTGGTATGTAGAATGGAGGTCAAGTTTGGAAAAGTATTGAGCCGCAATAAGTTCATCCAAAAGGTCATATATGACATGAATGGGAAATTTATCCTTGATGGTAATTTTGTTGAGGGCACAAAAATTAGGACACATGCACCAAGTGCCTTCCTTCTTGAGGACCATGATGACAGGGGAAGAATAAGGGTTGGTACATGGATAACATCAACTTCTAGAAATTCTTGGAAAATTTTCTCAATTTCATTTTTTTGAGAAAATGGATGGCGATAAGGGTTCACATTGGGTAGAATAATGCCCAAAATTAAAGGAATGGACTGGTCATGGTCGAAACATGAGGCGAAAAGGCCCTAGGGAGTTTGAAAAACAATGTGATTTTGGGAAAGGATAGATTGAAGGTTGGAGTGCACAGAGGGAGTCTCAACTTTTTGAATGGAATGGAGTTGGGAAATGATTCCAGCATGACATTTTTTGAGTAACTTTTACATGCAGTGGGAGCTAATGATCTTAGAAGAGCATGCGGTAATGCCATCGAATTTATACTCTTGTCCGTTTTGTTGGAATTGCATAGTCAAATCCTTAAAATACATGGTTATGGGATCTAGAGTGTCTATCCATTTAGCACCAAGCACAATGTCACAACCACCCATGTAAATAGAAAACATGTGAGATTTCAATTTATACTGACCAATTTGTAGGTGCACATTTTTACAATGCCCCCTGTATTTCATGGAACCACCATTAGCACTCATGATTTGAAAATTGTTGACAACACAGATATAACAATTGATTCCTTGGGAAAGGTGACGGTGAATGAAATTATTAGTGTTGAAAATGTTAACTAAGATGATGAATTTCCTATGCTTAATATAACCAATCAATTTGAGGGTTTGGGAAGTAGAAAAACTAGTGAGAGGATTCAACGAAATCAGTGGTTCAACTTCGGGAGGGTAAGAGGGAGAGGTAAGATAAACTTATTGTGGTAGTGCTTCCTTAGGTAAAACCTCAACATATTCATCAGAAACATGCTCCTAAATGGCCATAAAAAGTTTATGTTCTTTATACTTGTGCCCCAAAAAAACATTTTTCATCACAATTATTGAAAAGACCCTTGATTTGGCATTCAACCATTTCTTCCCATGTTAGTTTATGGATCTTGATATGAGTGGTAGGAGGGGTAGGATTGGTATTTTGAGTGTGAAAAATAAAGGAGGGTTTGTCATTCTGGGAGGAGACAATCTGTTGGGATTCCTTGGCTCATTGAGTATCTTCCAACCAAGTTTGAGTGTGATCCATTAAGACTTCGATGAAAATTTCATCATTGAGGCCACTGAGAAATCATTCCTGGAAGAAAGAATCTAGCATACCCTCTGTTTGGAAATCCAAGTGTTCGGAGGCAGATATAAACTCTCCAATTGTGCCATATTGTTTCAACTTGGTCAAATGGCCTAGATAGTGGGTGTTAGTGTCAAAGCATTCATAAATCTCTGCAACAAACTATGTCCAAGAACCATACCCTTGGCATGTCTTTCTATGTCATTGCCACTATTTCCAACATTGAGGATCTAGGTAAAGGACATCGTAACAAAGTTTGGCTAGCTCATCACTAATTCCATGCAAGGATAAATAATTTTCTATTTGAGTGACCTAGCCTATGGGATCTGAGCCATCAAATCTGTTCACCTCAACTCTCAGAAGATGGGGGTCATGATGAAGGGGGTTTGAATGAAAGGCCATATTATGGTAATAATCCTCACCTTCATAATGTAAAGTTTGTTCAGAGGAGGGAGAGACATGGGACTATTTTAACCATTGGATGAGAGCAGTGGTGAGGGGGGCCAATTCACCCTTCTGTTGAAAATTTATGTGTAGTGTTGGCCTTGAAGGTTTCCAATTTAGAGTTAGTGTAAGCAATTTACGAAGTCACTCTCTGGATGTTGTCCCCATGTTGTTTGGATCCTTCTTGCAGGTGAAGGATTTATTTGTTGTGATTGGTGGCCATTTGAGAATGAGGAGTGTTGGGGAGGGGAAGTAGATCCACAAAAAAAATATGGAGAAATGATATATATGACAATGATCATGGTGAAAATATAGATGCAATGGGATAGGTGTCAAATAAGGGTGTCGGGAAGGGTGGGTGGGACCACCCAAATAAGAGTGTTGGATGGACCACTATACTCCTTTCTTGTTTGTTTATATTTTGTTTTTTTTACTCCCGCAAAGTTATACTCTGACCTGAATAATATTACAGTGTCGAAATGCTAAAATTCTTAATAGAAAAGAATATGTAGTAATTTTGCAACTAGAATGAAAGAAGAAAGGTTGCGCAACCAAAATATGCTTTATGTTCCTTGTCTGGTATGTTCCCCCAGGTTAGGGTTTGTAGAGTGCCTATGGAAAAGGGTTTTATCTATCTTATAGCTCTCTTATATATGTGCAGGGTCAAACAATATTACTCGGCACAATATCTTAGGGAGTCAACTAAGGAGGCTTGACCATACTCTTATCTATACTACCCGATTACTGAGGTACTAGAGAGTATCTTCACGAGTGTTTTTGTTGGTGGAACTATATAACTCACATGGAAGATGAGTTTATCTAGCGATGGTTTTAGGAGACCTAGGGGACTCTCAATATACTTTCCAGTACGTGGGAGTGATGGTCATGTACATATTTTTTCTAATGTAGTACTACTCAAGGGGTACCTACAAGGGTTATAGAGGTTTCCAACAAGGGAGAAAATTTGGTTTCTAGGAAAGCCCGTTGATTCCTTTGTATCTCCTACATGTAGTTTTCCCCACCACACTTTACCCATTGAACAACAGATCTTTGTTCTTTAAATACGTCGAGAGTACATGTATATTCCATAGAAAACATTTACCCACAATTCATGCCAATGGAATTGCTATGATACCACTTGATAAGGTACCATATGTAATATAATATGCAGAAATAGGAATATTCAATCGATATAAAGAGAACAACAAAATATTGAGAAGAGAAATACCAAAAATAATACGTTTATTCAAAGAAAGCAATGTTCACTTGCCTCTTTGAGGATGAAACCTCTATCAAAGCAGAGCTCTATTACAATAATTTTCAAGACAAATATTTCTCATGCCTCCTACTCTTATTTATACTAATTCTATCTTATAAAGAAGATTCTAGAAGAAGATATTTCTAGAAGCAGATGATTTTATTAGGTCTACTTACATTTACTTGTTCATATTTATTAAATAGACGTTATTGACTAATGACATCCTTTATTACATGGAAAATATATTATTCTATCTACGTGAGGGATTAGGGAGGTTAGGTCCCTAACACACGAGCAACAAGAGCCTGTTTAGGGTGGATTGGTGTAGTCAATTCATGTTCAACTTTGTATTTATCTCAATTCCCACAAACTTGCTAAGGAGAATTGCGGGGTCATTCACGATACTAAATTTGTGGGGGGTGAGTGACATTTTCAAAGCATGGAAGGTAGTGTTGGTTCACTAAAGGATATGTCGACATATAGCACATTGTAATCCATGGACAGTGTAGTGTAGTGGAAATCTAGTGGATATAAAATGAAGCCTCTCTTGCTTTAAATCACGTGAGGATAAGGTGCAAGCCTAGAGTTCATAGCAAAGCCAAATCCAAGATTTCAATCCAAATAGATTTATGAAGGATTGTTGTTGGTGGAATTAGTGAGAATACCCTAAAGTCAGAGGAGGCAGGGTTGAGATTCCATTTGGTGGAAAAATTTGTGGGAAACTTCGATTTCTGCAGGACCTATGGAAATGCATGGTCTTTGAATCCTCCCACATCTGGCTCAAGGTCATCCGAAGGGTTGGTGTTGGGATTGACAATGTGGAGATCATCACCATCTGTAAAATGAAAAAGGATAGAGTTTCTCATTGGGTAAGCCAATGGAGCCACCAAATTTTATCTATGGGTCCAATTTGCAGGAGGAGCATCGCTTGCGAGAGCTAAGAGAAGAATAATTCGAATGGTGGCATTGTGGCATCATTGGAAGAATAAGAGATGTGCTTTCCCAAAGATTCATATTTCCCAATAACTAGGTGAGTCTTAACTACATGTTCTGTTGATCTGGATTATTTTCAGAGTGAAATGAAAGCATATATATTACAATGAAGTACTCATGAAAATTGCCAGAAACAAAGAAATACAACAACGCTTGATTTCTATTAATGAAATAATTGTAAAGAGACTTTAAAAATATAGAGTGCAAGACTCACTAGAATGGTGGCAGATTTATCTCTAAGAAGAGATGTGACAGCTACGCTCATTCAAAAGAAGATGATTACAATGAGGCTTTGAAGGACCTTTTATGATAAAAATGAATGCCAAAACCATAGACATCCAAAAACCTAACCCTAGGAGATGAAACACCAAAAGTCACGTGGGCCCAGTTTGGGTAAGTTAGTACATTAACTTCCCAGGGTCATAACTTTTGCACACGATCTCCTTTTTAGGTGTGTGATAGCCGGTTGGAAAGGTATTTTCAAGAACTATAGATTATTCCATCAAACTCTCACTCTGTCTATAGTTGGACTATGGCACGCCAAAAAACATTTTTTAGGGCCCCAAAATAGACCTGGAAATAAAAAAAGATGTGATGACACGAAAAAATACAAAATAAGCTGCTTGGATTAGGTGGGAGGCCATGACTATCCGCCTAGAAGATGTGTAAGGCTTCAGACAACCCCGTAAGTGTAGAAATCACAATTAAATAGAAGTACAAATGAACGTGTTGAACTAAAAACTGACAAGAGGAGCTAGTTGGAATAGGTGGATGGCCACCAATATCCACTCAGATCATTCCTCCCCCCTTAGGAAGAAATGGTATCCATTGCGTTGAGTTCCCAGGGAAGAGGAGAAATCATTTTCTGAATCTGAATCTTGGTGAGTTGTGTACCTTGTTGGAGAAGTTGTGTTTCTTGGTATGTGGAAGATTATCACAAACCTGTTTCTTGCGGGGATGAATATGTTCCACCATCTTGTTGTCCCTAGGTTTGACGGGGCATTGTGTAGGAACCATTGTAGGTGAAGAAATAATATCTTCTTTCTCTTCGACAATCTTTTTTTGTTGGATAGAAGGTGTTGAGTTTGTAGTGGTTGTAACGGTCTTTTGTGCATCCTTTGAACAAATTGTGAAGAGGATGAATTTTGCAGTATGAGATATTACCTTGCGGTACTATTTTGGTGGAGCAATAGTCAGAACTACCTCTGGTATCCTATAGAGATGACCTCCCAAAGTAATAATGACACTACATGGTCTATAATCATAGACAATATGATGTTTCCACATATATGGTTTTCCCAAAACAACATCACAAACATCAAGAGGGGAAACACCACACACTACCTCATCCTTGAAGGGTTGGATGCCATAGAACAAGAAACACTGCTAGCTGACACGAAGATCTCATCCCTGTTGAATCCACCCGATGTTGTGTGGTTGCGGGTGTGGTGTTGTTGAAAACCCCAACTGTTTGATGACCTTAGCTTAGATAAGGTTCTTCTAGCTATTGTTATCAACAATTAAATGCAATGGGGTCCCCTTCACCCACATCTATGAATGGAAGAGGCGCTCCCACTCTTTAGGATATATTGGTTCATTTGGTTGAATTTTTGTGGTCGAGATAACAACAGTGAGGTCTTCATCGGTGATATATTTGTTTTCAATATTTTCTGGATCAGATTCTGAATTAGGGTTCGGCTTCGTGTCTTTGATCTCGGCCACCAATGAATGTTATGAGTGACATTCATTAGTGTTGTGTCAGGGACTTTTGTGGAAGTCACACTACTTCCCAATGTTATTCTTCGTCTTTCCTTTACCCTTATTTTCTTGTTTCTTGGACTGGTTGTTTAGATGTTGTTGGTTAGGATCATTTTTACCATGCTTTGGTTGTGGTGGATTTGCAGACCCAAATTCCCATTTGTTTGCTACCTAAATTTCTAGTCGATTTTGACAACATATCGATAGGTATCTCCCAATGATGAGATGTTTAGGAAATCCATTTCAGTTTGGATGTACCTATGCAGAGCCCCATGGTATTTCAGAACCATATTTCGCTTGGATTCTTTGATACCCAGCTTGGTGCACAAGGTATGGAAAGTGTTTGTGAACTCTAGCACTATTCATTTCTTTGCTTGCCGTAGTGTGTTCCATCTCATGTATTGGTATTCATAGTTATCAACAAGATAATATTGTTCTTTGAGCAGGTAAATAACCTTCTAACAGATTCAACCATTTTTCTAGGGCATCTGCATCTATCTAAACTTCAAATATGGGAATATCAAAATTAACTTGTACCTTGAAGGGAGAGGTTCCTCCAAAATGGTCGCTTGATGAAGATGCACATGTTGCTATCGGCAACCATTGAAGGATGTGTGCAAAATTCTCCACCATTTCATCCCTATGTCACATGAAATATTGCTCAAGAAATGGGTTAAGAGGATCTTCTGCTCCATTGTTTTGTTTTTCTGCCACCATCAAGGGTTTCTTGGGTGTGCGAGAGTGATTGTCCTCAAGAGAGACAAGCTCGAGACCCAATTGGCTATACTTGGACCTCGTTGGGGACATGTGTTGAAAAATGATCAAGAGAAGCCTGCTCTAATACCACTGATCCAGATTATTTTCAAAATGAAATGAAAGTAGATATATTACAATGAAGTACTCATGAAAATTTCCAAAAACAGAGAAATACAACAATACTTGATTTCTATTAATGAAAGAATTATAAAGAGACTGTAAAAATATAGAGTGCAAGAATCGCTAGAATGGTGTCATCTTTATCTTTGAGAAGAGATGTGACAGCTATGCTCATTCACAAGAAGATGATTATAATGAGGCTCTGAAGGCCTTTTTATGATAAATATGAATGCCAAAACCCTATACATCCAAAAACCTAACCCTAGGAGATGAAATGCCAAAAGTCATGTGGGCCCCATTTGGGTAAGTCAGTACATTAACTTCCCGAGGTCGTAACTTTTTCATACGATATTTTTTTTAGATGTGTGACAGCACGTTGGAAAGGTATTGTCAAGAAATACACATTATGCCATAAAAATCTGACTCTATCTACAATTTGATTGTGGCACACCGAAAAACACATTGTTTAGGACCCCAAAACGACCCTGGAAGTATAGAAAGACATGATGACATGAAAACATACAAAATAAGCTAGTTGGATTAGGTGGGAAGCCAACACTATCCACCTGGAAGATGTGTAGGTCTTCAAAAAGCCTCGAAAGTGTAGAACCCATAATTACAAATAAGTACATAAGAACGTGTTGAACTATAAATGGACAAGAGGAGCCAGTTGGAATAGGTGGGTGGCCACCAATATCCACCTAGATCATCTGTGAACTAATTGATGATGATCCAAAATGTAATATCTCCAAGGATGAAACCTGTTGTAATCATGTTTAAGAATTGTAAATCATGTTTTATAGGTTGGTGAGCTGAGTATTGATAAGTTGGTAGGCTTATGTGTTTATTAGGCCGGAGAGCCTAAGTGTTAAAGGCCAGGAGCCTGTTTTTGTATATGTAATATGGAGAACATTCATAAATATTAAACATCGATGTGTGCAGACCGACCACGAAGAAAGAGTGATGGGGAACTAAGCTTCCACAAGGTGGGTAAGGGAAAAGGGGCCGAAAGGTTGGAAAGATAGGCTAAGTGTTGAGCCTAGGGGGATCAACTCTTGTGCAGGTGCAACACATTAGAGAGAAAGATATCACTTGGAAGGAATTCAAGAGGTATTTCAAGAAGAAGTATTTGACTAAGAGATATTATGACAGAAAGATGAAAGATTTCTTTGAACTCACGCTAGGCAGCATGACCATTGATGAGTATGAACGTAGGTTTTTGGAACATCAAAGAGGAAACTGTCAAGATTCAAAGGTATTTGAGTGGACTACCATATTCCATTGGGGACAAGATCCAGTATAATGACCCTAAGACCATGGAAGAAGTGATAAGAAGAGCGAAATGCTTATATGAACAACAAAGAGAAAAGCCTACCTTTTGGAAGGCTTGGTATGGCCAGAAGAAGTTTAAGAAAGAGAAGAGGCAGAAGGGAAACAAGCCTCCCTTTTTCAGAAATAGTCCTCAAGGAAAACCATCATTTAGAGAGTCAAGAATGGATAAAGTGGGGGAACAAAGGCCAAGACAGACACCCATTCAGTGTTGGGGTTGTCAGGGAAACCATAAGTACAGAGATTGTCCCTACAAAAATGGAAAAGTGAGAGTTGTCCATAATGTTCAACAAGCTGAAACAGTGGAGGACATGGGAAGTATAATGCCAGGGATCTATGCAGCCCTAGACAACAAGCAAGCTGAATTTCAATCACACATGATTGAAGTAGAAGGTATGATTAAAAACCAACCATTTACTATTTTAATTGATTCAGTGGCTAGCCATAGTTATATAGATCCTAGAGTGGTGGAAATTTTTCATTTTTCGAGAAGCCAACATGAAAATTCTTGGTTAGTGCAACTGGCTATAGGAACCAAGAGAAAATTCCCTGAGTTGGTTAAGTCTTGTCTTGTGGACATGAATGGACTGAGCAGAAAGGATGAATTAAATGTTTTGCCTTTAGGTTCTTATGATTGTCTAGTTGGGATGGACTGGTTGGACCAACACCATGCCATCTTGGAATATCGTAATAAGGCATTCACTTGCATGGATGAGGAAGAGAATTGGAGAACAGTCCAAGGAATTCCCAGAGCTCTTGCTATGAGAGAAATTTCAGCAACGCAATTGAAGAAGTGCTACAAAAAAGGCTATCAATTATTTGCAGCCCATGTGGAGGAAGCATCTAAGGATGAGGTCTCAAATATTGGAGATCAGGTGGTACTAAAGGAGTTTGAAGATGTATTCTAGGAGGTACCAGGATTACCCCCTAAGAGAGATATTGATTTCTTTGTAAACTTGATGCATGGAGAAACTCGATTGTCGAAATCTTCTTACAGAATGAGTATGCTAGAGCTAAAAGAGCTACAATTATAGCTTGAAGAGATTCTAAAGAAGGGGTATATATGCCCAAGTGTGTCACCTTAGGGTGCCCCGGTCTTGTTCATGAAGAAGAAGGATGGGATGCTGAGATTGTGTATCGATTTTAGACAATTGAACAAAGTAACTGTAAAGAACAAATATCCTTTGCCGAGGACTGATGACCTCTTCGATCAGTTGAAGGATGCGAAGATATTTTCGAAGATAGAACTCAGGTTAGGATATCACTAGGTAAGGATAAAGGATGAAGACATCAACAAGACCACCTTAGAACAAGGTATGGTCACTATGAATTCACAGTGGTGCCATTTGGGTTGTCGAACGCACCCGCTATTTTTATCTTTTTAATGAATGGTGTATTCAGGGACTATCTAGACAAGTTTGTCATAGTATTCCTGGATGACATCCTAGTGTATTCCAAGTCAGAGGAAGAGAATGAAAAATATATGAGGATGGTTTTGCAGGTGCTAAGAGAGCACCAATTGTATGCCAAGCTGAGCAAATGCTTGTTTTATAAAAAAACAGATCCATTACTTGGAGCATATTATTTCGAAGGATGGGATAGTTGTAGATCCTGAGAATATTGAGGCCATTAGAAGATGGTCAGCGCCAAAGAATGTGACAGAAGTTATATCCTTCATGGGTTTAGCTAGTTATTACAGAAGGTTTATCGTAGGGTTCTCGCGGATATCTCACCCTATCACTTCCTTGCAAAGGAAGGACAAGAAGTTTTAGTGGACAGAAGATTGTGAGAAAAGCTTTCAGTAATTGAAGCAACTGTTAACCAATGATCCAATATTGAGGATTGCAGGTCCAAATGAATATTTTGTGGTATGCATTGATGTGTGCAAAGAAGGACTAGAAGGAGTCCTTAGTCAGAATGGATTCGTAATTTGTCATGAATCCAGAAAGTTGAAAGAGAATGAAAGGAACTATGCCACTCATGATTTGGAGTTGGTAGCCATAGTACACGCTCTAAAGAAGTGTAGGCATCACCTCATGGGAAGGAGGTTTGAACTGAGAACAGACCATAACGGTCTGAAGTAGTTTTTTTATCAGCCAACCTTGAATGCTAGGCAGAGAAGGTGGTTGGAGTTTCTCCATGAGTACAATTTTGATATCAAGCATATCAAAGGAGAGGAGAGTAAAGTGGTTGATGTACTCGGCATGAGAGTACATGAGTTACATGCTACAACCATTAGCATGTACCGAACTGATATAAAGGGCAGAATTTTGGAAGCCGAAAATGCAGATTTGCAGTACATGGAGTGGGTAGTAAAGATACAACAAGGAAAGATGCCACAAAAAGTGCAAAATTATAAATTGGAAATAGATGGAACACTTATGTACAAGAACATAATTTATATACCTAATGTCTAGGACTTGAAACGTATGATTTTGCATGAAATGCATCATGTGCCTTATGCAGGGCACCCTGGATATTTTTAAATTTTTAATTAAAATAAAGTACCAAGGCAAGTGTTTCTCTTCCCTAGGCGCCTAAGGGGGAGAAAGTGCCTAATGTGGGT
>ML820284.1:12279-22382 GCA_009831015.1 Picea engelmannii
ATTGGAGCGTGGCATTCTTCAGCTGGAGAGTTTGGCATTCAGATCTGCTTGTATTGATCTTCATTTCTTATTCAGCCTTTGGAGGCATCTTTTGTATTAGCGGGAGCATTTTGTAGAAGCTCTTATCTATTGTCTATCTTCTTAGCCATCTGTTGAGCATTCCAGATCGGCATCTTCATTGAAGCAGGTTTCTCTATTTTATGAATAAAGAAGAATTGAGATGTTTTGGCTTGTCTATCGTATTGAATATGGTTGAGGTATGTTCCATGGTTATCTCTTTCTGTTATTTGCTGCATACACACATATAAACACATCTAAAAGGTAGATCAGCAAAGTGTTTGACGAAATACCTCACTCAGAAAAAGTTTTAAAAAGACACCCAAAACAGTGATAATCCTTGCATAATGGCTTGGGATCATTACACAGATCTTATGGCTTCTTCTTGTTTGCACCCTCGGAATGCGATCCCCAAGGTTGTTTTTTTGAAGTATTTGAGACATCATATCTATTTTTTTTTTCATGCATGCGTATTCCGGATGGAATCCTTTGTGAGAACACGTGCATTTCTCTCATTTTCTTCCCTTTTTTCCTTTGGATCCAGAGGCATCGGTGAAGGATTTTGTGTACCCTTCCTTCTTCGTATGTGCATGATATTTCCATTTATATTTATCTTTAGATTTATAATATTTGTGGCTTCCATCATGCACAGTGAGTGCGTGCACCCTTGGGCCTTTGATTGTGCCCATGTTTATGAGCTTAGTTTGCTCTTGTGTCAAGGATTCGATAAAGTCCTCAAGAGAAGGTGTCTTCCAGGTGGCTCCAGAGGTAAATCTAATAGTATGGAATGTGGATATGAATACAGATAATTCAGGACCAAGCTTGGAGAGAATGGTGAGAACCATTTGTTTCTCCTCCTTCGATTTATCAACCCTGCAAGCTTTGAGTTGCGACAGTAAATCTTTGAATTTTGTAAAGAAATCTTGGATATTGTCGAATCTTTTTGGATCTAGTGTGAGCAGATCCACCTCCAGCATGTGTCCCCTCATCTCATCCTATTTTCCAAATATCCCTTCCAAGGTGGTCTAAGCTTCATTGGGAGTCTTACATGAAGATATATGAAAAAGGAGATCAAGAGAAATAAGACTACAAATTGTTTTGTGTGCCTCATCCATGCGATTTAAGTACTTGTATTTTTCTATGGTTGATGTTGGTTATGTATCTGTATTCAAGGTTAACCCGTACAACCCTCTGGTTTGGATATGTATCGCTATTTTATCCTTCCATGAAAAATAGTTGTAAGGTGTAAGAATGAATTCTTTTTTGGAATTCCATCTTTCCGTTGTCTTCAATCCTTTGTACCTGCAAATTTTTTTGGTGTAGATTTTGCTTAGCAGTCCGTCGGCTCTGATACCATATAAATGTGTTGAACCTGCACATAATAGATCTAGCTAAGAAAGAACAAACACATTTGCAGAGAGAATTTGAGAAAGAAGAAGAAGGAGAGAAAGAATAGAAGAATTCTCATTAACGGTTATGAATAATGAATAATTTACACATGATATACTCTATATAACTCAATGAGTGCGCACTGGAGGAGAACCAATGCTCCATAGTGGTGGCCTAGAGTGATCTGGACACACACCATCTGTTACGGGAGTGAACTGCCACCTAATTGAGTTAACTAGTCAACTAGTCTTCAGTTAACTGACTGAACATAGAGTAGTGAGGAGTTAACTCAGGGAATCAAGGGTAATGTGCCAGTCTGGTGATGATACCAAGGCAAGGTCGAATTATCATGGTGATGATTCCAATGTTGCATGGTGACAAAACCAATGCAGCATCTAAACTCAACTCAACTAGTCAAACTGAAGTGTCAACTGGAAGAGAATATTCTCCAGGTGGAATATTCTCCCTTAAAATATAGGAGTCTGGATAATGACTAATTATCACTAATAAACAAGGAAAAACATTAAGAAAAATAAATCCTAGGTGTGTGTGAAGTAACTCCAACACCCCCCTGAACATCACTATGGTGAAAATAAATAATGGGTCCCGACAATGAGGCCATGTTAGGTAACCCAAATAAAAAAGATACAATGAAATAAAGTGAGGAAAGAGGGAAAAACTCATGGGGAACCCCCCCCTCAAGGTACAATGTATGTAAAGAGAAGAACTATAGTTGCTAGGAAACTATGTCCTTCACTCCAAGATGAATTCGTAGAGAATGGAACTTCTGCTCCATGTAGATCTCCTCTGAGAGATCACCATAAAGAAATGCATTCTTCACGTCCATCTGATGGACTTCACATCCTTTGGATGCCGCAATGGCAAGTGATAATCGTATGGAATCCATATTCACTACTGGAGCGAAGGTATCATCATAGTCAATACCATGAACCTACTGAAAGCCTTTGGCAACAAGCCTGGATTTGTATCTACTAATATGTCCATCCACTACGCTCTTGATCATGTAGACCCAATTGCATCTGAAAATTTTCCTCCCAGAAGAAAGGGGAACCATATCTCAATTATGGTTCTCGAGGAGGGAGTTGTACTCCTCCTGCATGGCGAATTCCCAAAAGGGATTTCCAGCAGCCTCGCCATAAGACTGTGGATCTGAGTGCAATGGTTCAATGACAATGAGTGCAATATGAGGCTCCTCGAAATCAGATCGAGTCCTCCTAGTATCGATTGGATCACCAACGAGATCCCCTGCAGCCTGAAGAGTAGTCTGTGCCCACTTGGGCCTCTGCTCTTGCTTTGCAACTGCATTTGGATGCTCTGACTCTGCATCTGATTGTATTGAATCTGAATCTAAATCATCTGAGTCCTCTTAATCATAACTCTCATCTGAAAAAGAGTCAACATGTGCATGCTCATCATCTTAGACAAGTGGAAGAATGAAGGTGTATGCATGTGGCTGTTGAGGTGCATGCGAGGCACTTTCCTAGAATTGGACACTTCGCTCAATGATAAGTCGGTCCGAGGAAAGATCAATAAGCCTATATCCCTTCACACCGTTGGGATATCCAACAAAAATGCACTCAGTGTTCTGTGGATCAAGTGCCTTCCTCTTTTCAGAGGGAATTCAGGCCCATGCACGTGAACCAAAAATGAAAAAATGGGTCACTTCCGGTTTGAGGCCACTCCAAGCCTCATAGGGGGTTTTATCCTTGACAGATCTATGGGGAGACATGTTTTGGATGTATGTTGCACAATTAAGTCCTTCGGCCCATAGTCTCTATGGTAGAGACTTTGCATGCAACATGCAACATGCCATCTCCTTTAGAGATCTGTTTTTCTGCTCAACAACTTTGTTTTGTTGCGAAGTATAGGGAATTGTATGTTGCCACTGAATCCCTGACTCATGGAAAAGATTATGGATCTCATGATTTACATACTCTCCCCCGTTATCAGTTCATAGGACTTTGATCTTCTTTCTGGACTGTGTCTCAACTAGGGCTTTGAAGTCTTTGAGGTGTTGAAAGACCTCAGATTTTTGCCTGAGAAAGTAGATCCATGTAAAATGTGAGAAATCATCAAAAAAAATGAGAACAAACCTCGCTTTGTTGATGGATGGATGTGGAAAAGGACCCATAAGGTTACTATGGATCAGATCTAAAGGTATGGATGCTCGCTGAGACTTTCCTTTGTCGAATTTCTCTTGAGGGTGTTTTCCGAGAACACATCCCTCACATACTCCCTTGGAGAAATGGATGTCTGGTAGACCATCAACCAATATTTTCTTTCTAAGTTGTTGCATGTATCTAAAATTTAAATTTCCAAACCTTTCGTTCCATATCCTACTACTTTCATTAGCATGAGTAAGCAGTAAAGCATAATTGGGTTCAATGAATTCAAAAAAAGTATACAATCTAGACTGATGGTTTACCTCACTGGTTGCAACCCTAGAGTTGGTTTGCATGTCACAGATGCCCACGAAATTTGGTGTGAATATGAATTTCTTTCCAGTGTCGGAATTTTCCATCTGATACACAGAGAGAAGGTTGACTGAAAGTTTGGGAACGTGTAACACATTCTTGAAACTTCCATTGGTGAGTTAAATCCTTCCTTTGTCGGTGACTTCGACAAAAGAGTTGTCTCCCATCTGAATAAGAGGACCTTTTCATGCAACTAATGAAGAATAGAATACTTCTGATGCAACCATGTGATGTGATGCTCCTAAATCTATGATCCAAGCATTGGGAGAGGAGTTGATTGCAATCAAGGCATGGCTAGGATTGCCTTTCTTGGAATTCATACCTTCTGGCTTCTTCTTCTTTGCACCCTCGAGGATGCGATCCCCAAGGTTGTTTTGTTGAAGTATTTGAGACATCATGTCTATTTGTTTTTGCATGCATGCGGATTCCAGATGGAATCCTTTGTGACAGCACATGCATTTCTCCCCTTTTCTTCCCTTTTCCCCTTTTGATCCAGAGATATCGGTGAAGGATTTTGTGTACCCTTCCTTCTTCGGATGTGCATGAGATTTCTGTTTATCTTTATCTTTAGATTTATAATATTTGTGTCTTCCATCATGCACAGTGAGTGCATGTTCCCTTGGGCCTTTGATTGTGCCCATGTTGATGAGCTTATTTTTCTCTTGTGTCAAGGATTCAATAAAATCCTCAAGAGAAGGCGTCTTCCAGGTGGCTCAAGAGGTGAATCTGATAGTATGGAATGTGGATATGAATACAGATAATTTAGGACCAAGCTTGGATAGAATGGTGAGAACCATTTGTTTCTCCTCCTTCGATTTATCAACCCCGCAAGCTTTGAGTTGCGACAATAAATCCTTGAATTTTGTAAAGAAATCTTGGATATTGTCGAAGCTTTTTGGATCCAATGTGAGCAGCTCCACCTCTAGCATGTGTCCCCTCATCTCATCCTATTTTCCAAAGAGCCCTTCCAAGGTGGTCTCGGCTTCATTGGGAGTCTTATAGGAAGATATATGAAAAAAGAGATCAGGAGAAATAAGAATGCAAATTGTTCCAAGTGCCTCATCCATGCGATTTAAGTACTTTTATTTCTCTATGGCTGATGTCAGTTTTGTATCTGTATTCAAGGTTAACCTGTAAAACCCTCTTGTTCAGAGATGTATGGTTATTTTATCCTTCCATGCAAAATAGTTGTAAGGTGTAAGAATGAATTCTTTTTTGGAATTCCATCTTTTTGTTGTCTTCAATCTTTTGTACTTGCAAATTTTTTTGGTGTAGCTTTTGCTTAGCAGTCCGTCGGATCTGATACCATGTAAATGTGTTGAATCTGCACATAATAGATCTAGCTAAACAATAACAAACACATTTGCAAAGAGAATTTGAGAAAGAAGAAGAAAGAGAGAAAGAATAGAAGAATTCTCATTAACGGTTATGAATAATGAATAATTTACACATGATATACTCTGTATAACTCAATGAGTGCGCACTGGAGGAGAAACAATGCTCCATAGTGGTGGTCTAGAGTGATTTGGACACACACCATCTGTTACGGGAGTGAACTTCCACCTAGTTGAGTTAAATATTCAACTAATCTTCAGTTAACTGACTGAACATAGAGTAGTGAGGAGTTAACTCAGGGAATCAAGGGTATGTGCCAGTCTGGTAATGATGCCAAGGCAAGGTCGAATTATCATGGTGATGATTCCAATGTTGCATGGTGACAAAACCAATGCAGCATCTAAACACAACTCATCTAGTCAAACTAAAGTGTCAACTAAAAGAGAATATTCTCCAGGTGGAATATTCTCCCCTAAAATATAGGAGTCTAGATAATGACTAATTCTGACTAATAAAAAAGGAAAAACCTTCGGAAAAATAAATCCTGGGTGTGTGTGAAGTAACTCCAACACCCCCCTGAACATCACTATGTTGAAAATAAATAATGGGTCACGGCAACGAGGCCATGTTAGGTAACCAAAATACAAAAGATACAATGAAATAAAGTGAGGAAAGAGGGAAAAAATCATGGGAAAACCCCCCCTCAAGGTACAATGTATGTAACAAGAACTGTAGTTGCTAGGCAACTATGTCCTTCACTCCTAGACGACTTCTCAGAGAATGGAACTTCTTCTCCATGTATATCTCCTTTGAGAGATCACCGTGAAGAAATGCATTATTCATGTCCATCTGATGGACTTCCCATCCTTTGGCTGTTGCAATGGCAAGTGATAATTGTATGGAACCCATATTCACTACTGGAGTGAAGGTATCATCATAGTCAATACCATGAACCTGTTGAAATCCTTTGGGAACAAGCCTGGATTTATATCTGCTAATATGTCCATCCACTACATTGTTGGTCCTGTAGACCCAAATGCATCTAAAAATTTCCCTACCATAAGGAAGGGGAACCAGATCCCATGTTTGGTTCTCAAGGAGGGAGTTGTACTCCTCTTGTATGGCAGATTCCCAAAAGGGATTTCCAGTAGCCTCGCCATAAGACTTTGGATCTGAAGACTGAACCAAGAAAAGATTCCTAGAGGGAAATGGTTTAGTGGAAATGAGTGTAATAGGAGGCTCCTCGAAATCAGATCGCGTCCTCCTAGTATCGATTGGATCACCAACGAGATCCCCTGCAACCTGAAGAGTAGTATGGGCCCACTTAGGCCTCCGCTCTAGCTCTGCAACTGCATCTGGATGCTCTAACTTTGCATCTGACTGTATTGAATCTGAATATGAATAATCTAAGTCCTCTTAATCATAACTCTCTTATGAAAAAGATTTAGCATGTGCATGCTCATCATCTCGTACAGGTGGAAGAATGAAGGTGTCTGCATGCGGCTGTTGAGGTGCATGCAAGACACTTTCCTCGAATTGGACACTTCGCTCAATGATGATCCGTTCTGAGGAAAGATCAATAATCCTATATCCCTTCACACCATCGGGATATCCAACAAAAATGCACTTAGTGCTCTATGGATCAAGTGCCTTCCTCTTTTCAGAGGGAATCCGGGCCCATGCATGTGAACCAAAAATGCAAAAGTGGGTCACTTCTGGTTTGAGGCCCCTCCAAGCTTCGTATGGGGTTTTATCCTTGACAGATCTATGGAGAGATATTTTTTGGATGTATGTTGCACAATTAAGTGCTTCGACCCATAGTCTCTATGGTAGAGACTTTCCATGCAACATGCAAGATGCCATCTCCTTTAGAGATTTTTTTTCCGCTCAGCAACTCTGTTTTGCTGCGGAGTATAGGGAACTGTATGATGCAATTGAATCCCTAACTCATGGAAAATATTATGGATCTCATGATTTACATACTTTCCCCCGTTATCAGTTCATAGGACTTTGATCTTCTTTCCGGACTGTGTCTCAACCAGGGCTTTGAAGTCTTTGAGGTGTTAAAAGACCTTGTATTTTTTCCTGAGAAATTAGATCCATGTAAAACGTGAGAAATCATCGACAAAAATGAGAAAAAACCTCGATTTTCTGATGGATGGATGCGGAAAAGGACCCATAAGGTCACTGTGGATCAGATCTAAAGGTATGGAAGCTCGTTGAGACTTTCCTTTGTCAAATTTCTCTTGAGGGTGTTTTCCGAGGACACATCCCTCACATACTCCCTTGGAGAAATGAATGTCTAGTAGACCATCAACCAATATTTTCTTTCTAAGTTGTTGCATGTATCTGAAATTCAAATGTCCAAACCTTTCGTTCCATATCCTACTACTTTCATTAGCATGAGTAAGCAGTAAAGTAGAATTGGGTTCAATGAATTCAAAACAAAGTATACAATCTAGACTGATGATTTACCTCACCCGTTGCAACCCTGGAGTTGGTTTGCATGTCACAGATGTCCATGGAATTTGGTGTGAATATGACTTTCTTTCCAGTGCCAGAATTCGCCATCTGATACATAGAGAGAAGGTTGACAAAAATTTTGGGAACGTGCAGCACATTCTTGAAGCTTCCATTGGTGAGTTAAATCCTTCCTTTGTCGGTGACTTCGACAAAAGAGTTGTCTCCCATCTGAATAGGAGGACCTTTGCATGCATCCAATGAAGAATAGAATACTTATGATGCAACCATGTGATGTCATTCTCCTGAATCTACGATCCAATCATCGGGTGAGGAGTTGATTGCAATCAAGGCATGGCTAGAATTGCCTTTCTTGGAATTCAGATCTTCTGGCTTCTTCTTATTTGCACCCTCGGGGATTCGATCTCCAAGGTTGTTTTGTTGAAGTATTTGAGATATCATATCTATTTTTTTTTGCATGCATGCAGATTCCAGATGGAATCCTTTGTGACAGTACATGCATTTCTCCCCTTTTCTTCCCTTTTCCCCTTTAGATCCAGAGGCATTGGTGAAGGGTTTTGTGTACCCTTGCTTCTTCGGATGTGCATGAGCTTTCTGTATATATTTATCTTTAGATTTATGATATTTTTGGCTACCATCATGCAAAGTGAGTGCATGTTCCCTTAGGCCTTTGATTGTGCCCATGCCAATGAGCTTAGTTTTCTCTTGTGTCAAGGATTTGATAAAGTCCTCAAGAGAAGGCATCTTCCAGGTGGCTCCAGAGGTGAATCTGACAGTATGGAATGTGGATACGAATACAGAGAATTCAGGACCAAGCTTGGATAGAATGGGGAAAACCATTTGTTTCTCCTCCTTCAATTTATCAACCCCACAAGCTTTGAGTTGTGACAATAAATCCTTGAATTTTGTAAAGAAATCTTGGACATTGTCGAAGCTTTTTGGATCCAATGTGAGTAGCTCCACCTCCAGCATGTGTCCCCTCATCTCATATTGTGAGTAGCTCCACCTCTATCATGTGTTCCCATATCCTGAGGGAACTTGACGCAATGGGGACCATTGCTTCCTAAGGGGGAATTATTGATCCAAGTGGAAATCAGTGACCATCCACCTCTTCCACCAAATCACCATGGTTTGGTGAGAAAAAAAGAATAATAATAAATGGAGAAAAATCCATGTGAGTGGTTTTGTTTTTTAACCTGTGGAATTAACCCATGGTATTCTAAAAACAAAACACACACACACACACACACACACACACACACACACACACATATTCCATTCATGATGTAGTCCTAAATATTCTTTCATTTAATAAAAAGTTTATTTATTTCCATATTATTTTCCTTATGTAATTTTTGTTGCATTTACTCTATTTTGTCACATTAATAGCCTATTTCCTATTTTTGTTCCTTATACAATATGGATCATATAGTGTGCTTGTAACGACCTCGAGTCCGACTGAGGAACATTACATCGCAAAATTCTCATAAAAATGAAAAAAAAATCTAACTAAAAGTCCATGTAGATTACAACAATGAATTACATACAAATTTAATTGTTGAATGTTACCATTTATTTAGATTCATATAGAACATGCCAAAACAACATGAACCACAACTATTAAACTCAATTTCAGAAGCATATAAATCGGTTTGATACAAAGAGTTAATGCATAACAAATAAACTCATAATACAAATAGCAACAATATAAAACACTTATGTTTTATAAACAGTTGTGCCACCAGCTCCTTGGGACAAACGTTCCACCCAACCATAGAATTGTTGCTCCAAATATCAACAATAAGTCACCCCTGAGTTGAGGGTAGTAATCCACAAAATAGGGTGGTCTCTCATTATCCACTCACAACATAGAAATCCCACAATCTAGTGATATTCTCCTACAACTATCCTGATTTTCCACCATCTCTAGACTTCCTCTTGAATTTCCCAACCCAAGGAATGTACCCCTTCACTAGTCTTAGTCCCTCAGGAATCCCATTCATTTATGAGAGTCTCTCTGGAATATGTAACCAAGAATATCTCAGCTAGGAACTCAAGGGAACTTGATTACAGGAAAACTACCAGCAAACAACAAAAAACAACAACAAACACTTGTTGCTACATTGCAACTCACCCAGGAGTTCACTTTCAAGCGTGAGAACCCAACTCTTCAATCTTCAGCTCCTAATACGCTCCCAATATTCTCCATCATTCTCTAGAATTCACCCTCCATGGTTATTCCATCTTCAAGCTCTCCTTCTTTCTCTCCACTTATTGTTCATGCACAAAACTTGACTGTGTAAAATTGTTGTCCCAACCCATACGGATTTTCTCCCTTTAGCTTGT
>ML820284.1:32635-67878 GCA_009831015.1 Picea engelmannii
GGTGAGTAGTTGTGATGGTACTTTCTAAGTGGTAGTGGAGTGTGGAGTAGGTGATAGTGGTTATGCATCATGTTTTCCAATTTCTTAGTAAATTAAAGAGATTTATACATGTTTTACCTCAAGTTACCCATTCTTTGAATTTTGATGCACGCTGAAGTGGAAACCATGCAGAACAAGATGAAAGATTTGTGGAACCATGATGTGGACCGTCAAAATATGAATATGAGGCAAAGAAAATTTGAGGACTACTAAAGAGAATAAAGTTGATAAGAGTTGCACAAAAAGATGACGAGAGCTGAAGAGAACGGAAGCTGATATGCTAGATCCCAAAAAAAAACTGGTTGAGATGAACTGAAGATGTTGGAGATGCTGAAGAGAGACTTTGAAGATTTGGAGATCTCCCCCAATCCTAAGAGTTTTCATGTCATGCAAATGGCTTAAGACTGAGTGGTATGCGTTTATAAGAAAACAACTACTGCCAACTTTTGCCGATACCAATATGAGAGTTGCTAAGAACATAAATCTGAGGGCTGCTAATGAATTGTGGGCACAAAGTCCATGAATGCTAAGCCTGACCACACAAAGAGAGAATCAAAAGATTGTATAATAAATTGATCATAACATGAAGTACATCCAATGAAAATTTAGATTTGAACAATTTGCGAAGATCACTTATGAATATTCCCCCTATATGACTGACCGAGACAATTCAAGCATGACATAAAAACAAAAAAATGTATAATCATATCTTCTGTTCTATAGCAAATATTTCAATTTCCTTGATTAAACAAAATTCATCAAAATACTGGCAACACTTATGTTCAGAGAGCCCTGTATAAATTAGAGTAGGGATTTTGTTATTGTCCTTTAGGAAGGAAAATAAAAGAGTATTAACAGTCTCAACAAATGAAAACCCCATAGGAAACCAATCAACCTTTTCACTCTCAAAAGATTTATAGTCATTCAAGTAATAAAGATAAATTTCACAGTTGAGTATATTAAGCTTCTAAGACCATGGTCCCACTCTTAAGATAGTGCATCTTAGATATAGTATGAATTGGATGATAGGGTCTTAAGGTCAACTTAGGGTTATTCTCAAATGGCAAATATATGGATTTTATTTAACCTTTAGTTCAACCATGCATGCTTCTTCTTAATGATTTACACAAGTATATCGTTCATACAGGCAAATATAGATTAGGCATATCAAAATCAGAACCCATTGCCAGCAAACCTGTTCAGTGCTTTGATGGGGTAATTTTGACATCTAAGAAATATCAAACTCAATTATGTCTCGAAAGGACTAAGGCATTCCACTATTAAATCGTCGCATATTTACCTTTTCATCCTTTATGTAGGGAACATACCTTATCAACTCAAGAAATTTGTTGATATATTCATCTATTGTGAGTTTTCCTAACTTGTGTTCATAGAACTCCTTGGTCTTCCCATCAAAGTATTTCTATGAAAGATACTTCTTCTTGAAGTATTTCTCAAATTGTTTGCATGACAAGTCTTTCTCATGGATTCCTTTCACATTCCTAAGGTCCTCCCACCAAATGGAGGCCTTTCCATTCAGGTTAAAAATGGATATTCGAACCTTTAAATTTTCAAAGTAGTCATGAACTTTGAATTAATTCTTCAATCCAATCATCCAAACTTCTGCTTCTTCCCCTTTCTTAATCTCTCCATCGAAGGTGGGTGGTTTGGATTTCTTAAACTCTTCAAGGTCATGACTTTTGCAATGTTTCTTTTTATTTCCTCTCCTTTGGGAATGTGAACTAGTTTTTGTACTAGAGGATCCCTTAGATTTGTCAGTGTCCTCACCAGAGGGATTTTTTAATGAGTGTCTCTTAACTCCATGTTGGGTATTCTTTGAGGTTATCCTCCTTGTGTGGCCACTTTCAGGGCCATGCATTTGTATCTTAGGTGGACTCTAGATTTTCTTAGTATGATTTTTGTTTGCATGACTGGCTGTTGGTCCATGTTGCAACTACCTCTGTATATCTGATAAGATTTGCAATAGGACTGCATTAATTTCAGTTTTTTTTCCCTGTTCTTTTATCATCCTTACAACTCTGTAGTTCTGCCATGAGGCTTCTTACGGTTTCAACCAAATATGGAGGGGTTTCCACTGCTCTCCTCTCATCAAATTATTCATATCTATTGTGGGATATTTCCCTCAATTCATGGTGTCTCACCGTCCTTTATGCCATAGTTTTCCTACGGTACATTGAGTGCTTGAGTGATGATAAAATATTTTATGTTAGTGAATGATCTACTAGTTTATGAACAACACACAATTCAGATTTTGCAAAACATATAACAATAGCAGAAAGATTCATTCCTCTCTTTAGTATAGGTTTAAATAAGTTTCTTAGGAAAGGGTTAAGATAGGGGGTCGCCCCTAAAAGTATTCAAATAATATTTTTATGCGGCTCGTTCATGAGCACAAGTAGGCCAAGTGTGGTTGCTTGCTCTGATACCAATTTGTAACACACCCGACCCCTAAGTACCCTTTCTAGTGATGGGGAATCAAAATTTCACTTACTTTAATCATCTCAAATCATCTCTATGAGGTCTCCATCCTCTTCTACTCATCTGTAGCTTCCTAACGACTGCTATCAGAATCAAAACTGAGTTCTGGATTGCAATTTAAGACCTCCTGGAGTTCTTCGACCATTATTAGTCATGGGGCACATGGAGCCCATGTGGGGCCACCTCATTCGTACCATCCCCCAAGTTCCTACATCCACGGGGAAAGTCCATCCACCCTCTAATCCAATGGTGGGTATTGATTCATATTTAACACACAAGCTATAGGGGAGTTCGACGTTTGGTGTTGAACGCCCCTTTTTCCTTCTTGCACGCATGTCCTCCGGAGTCCCAAGTTCCTAAACTCCTGAAGGAGCCAAAAATCTTGCCACGTGGCTCCGTTCTTCAAGCCTTTCAACTTATCCACGACACTGCATCCCAAACCTTCAGAGCCCTGAACTCTCGAACTCTCGAAGGGTCCACCCTCACACGTGGTGACGTATTAGTCGTGGAGGCAAGGATAGATGGGTCTCGAGTACTCCACCCGCCAAATGGACCAAGAAAGTATGTGCCAGGGGTGACACGCAGCAAGGCAGAGATGACACGTGGCCCCTACAATGGGTGACACGTGTCATGTTCTAATGGGCACACATGGTCTGTGAAACATGTGAATCCATGTGACACATGCCACATCAATTGTGGGTCCACGTCACCTTGGGTGACATCATTGTGCCATGTCACACCAAACTTTTAGCCTTCTAACACCCTTAGATCTCGCGGTCAAAATGTATCCATGTAAACCCATTGATCTATGACCTCCGTCACTTTGTAACTTTATCATTCGGGGGATCCGATGTGGGACTTCCTCCTTGCCCTCGAAGTGGTCAGCTTGGGGCTAACCATAGTCTGGATTGAACGGTCACGAGAGGTCCCAAAGCTTCTCTGGATCGACGATCCTCATTGCTTCGCGACTTCAGCGTTCGGTAGTTGGCCATGTATTTTTTGTTTCTCTCCCGAAGTGGTCAGCGCCAAAATGACCATGATGTAGGTCCAACAGACAACATTTGGCATGAGATACGGGAGACGTGTGGCCCAATCAACTGGTGAAACATGTCAGGGTCGATTTGACCCCTAAGATCTATGAAAGTCATGAATTGGGGTGACATGTGGCACCCCTACTATGGGTCTACCTTACCCTCGGTGACGTCGATAGACCATGTCACTACGGCCTTCAACACTTTGGCAGCATTCTCGTTCATCAGCATGTCGAATATCCTGGAGTAGGTTTTCGCTGGAGTGTTTTAAATTGTCCTTTCGCTAGTCGATCAGACGCTAGGGATGGGTCTCGAAAGGTCCTTAGATCAACGACTCACATTGGTTCGCTACTCTGGCATTTGTGGATTTTGGCATTATGACACCTACGTTCTCCCGAAGCGGTCAACACCAGACTGACCGCAACATAGATCCAACAGTGAGGGAGGCTTCCAAATGCCCTCAGATCTGTGGCTCACGTCACTTCACGGTTGCTAAATGGGTTAGGGTTTAATGGTGGGACAGGTCTATCTACCACGGTTAGGGAAAATACCAGGCATTGATCAACCTCATGGGTAATTGTAACAACAATTTGCCTTTAACTGGTTTGCAAATGGTAAGGTCGTAATGCTCCGTAGTTTTGAATCTAGAAAGGCTTAGTTCCTTTCGGGCCTAGCGTAGGGTTCCTAGACCTTGGTCATATGGGTCCTTTGAGAATTCACGTGGGCGACACGCTAATCTCTTAGCCATGAATTGGTGAAGGACATGGGCATGATCCCTCGGTCACATAGGTGAAGGGTCTAAATGAGGTGCCCTCCTTCCAAAGAGTTTGAACTTGGTATTCCCGCGAAGGTATACTCGAGAGGTTGGAAGGACTTAAGCATTCTAGTTAACCCTACCCTGACTCTCTTGTAGACTCACATCCCATAACTCTCTAGCTTCTAAGTTGAGGCAAACAAAATACCATTCAAAAGCATGGGTTCATAGAGAGACAATACACATTTATACATTAATCATTCAATACAAAACCCAATCATATACATATATATATTCAATCATCATTTCCATTTCAATACACAGAGTATGAAAATACTTATTAAAAACCAGAAATCGTGAAGCGACTACTGAAAAGGGTGTCTATTTCCACCCAACAGTAGGCACAACCACTCCTGAGAGAGACTCTTTATTCTTGCTCAGTGACAGTGAGGGACATAGGTTACTCTCCTCCTCCCACAGGAACTTGGTGACTCGTTTTCTTTGTACCAAGCAAGGGGGTCTGCATGAGTACTTCCACAGTCACTCATCAGCCTTGTTTATCAGCTTGGACTGAAAACACTGCCAACAGCTTCTTGCACCTAGAACGAGCTTGTTTCTCATTTCTCCCTCAAGTCAAAGAGTTGCTAGCGCTATTTTCTGTTCTGGAGGTTTTTCTCTCAAATCTACTTTCTCACGGATCTCCTCTTCCCACGAAATTGCCTTTTTTCTTGCCTTCCTTAGCAAGGTTGCGTGGGTATTTTTAATTAATAACATAAATACACACATTACCTTTTATAATAAAAAGGTTCAGCAAATCCAACATTCACACATAATCAGTCTACCACAATATTTTGGCAAGTTATAGTTATATTTACAAGCTGGGGAAAACATGGGTGTTACATGAAGCCTCTTTATTTCTTCTTCTAGTTGAGATATCTTGTGATACTGTAATGTTATCCTTTTCTTTCTTTTCCACCCTCAATCATGCCAACTCATGAATGTATCCCTACTTGATATTTTCTATTTCATCTTTATGGAGTTGATCTTTATTATCTACCATAATCTGGAATTCATATTCCATTTGGTGTTTTTGTTGTTGCAATTGTTGTTCCAGACTTGTCACTTTACTCTTATAGTCCTCCAATTTGCAATTGAGTTCATTTATCGTGACAGTGTTAGCTCCTACAAGCACACACAATGTTGWTGTTGTTTTTGTTGCTTCCTTTTGAGAGTTTTCCTTTGTTATATCCCATTATATATTCCTCKTGGGTTTTCCCTATTCAGACAATTCTCTTGTCCTTGGTATTTTAGATGGTCTCTTTGTGATTCCCTTCTTCGAGTTATTGTAATAGAATTTCCCTACAACTATAATGTCATCATCAAATTCCAACAACTTCAAGGATGAATATGAGAAGTCAAATGATATTAAATTTAGAGGGTTCCCTGGGTTTATAGGAGAAATGAGTATTGATACTGCCTTGGTAGAGCCTCGGGTGGAGCTCCCACTTCTCTCTTCTTCTTATTTATTTAGCTTCTCTTCTTTTGCCTTGTGAGCTTATTCTTCAATGTTCTTTTGTTCCTCAACAACTTTGTGGGATTCTTCTTCTTCCACTCTTTTCCATTCTTCCTCAACATTGCAAGCTTCATCTAATTTGAGGGATTAATTTTTTGTATGATTATGTTTATTTTTTTTGTATTTGTAGGCTACTTCATCCTCAACATCTTTCCGGGCTTCTTCGGATTTAGCAGATGTGTGGGCTTCTTCAGCTTTAGCAGATTTACATGCTTCTTTAGCTTTAGCAGCTTTACGAGCCACTTCTTCAGGTGACATTTCCTATTCTTTCTTTTTCTTCATTCTCGCCTCTGCATCAAAGAATTTTTGCAATGCTTCCTCATCTTTGTCATGCTAAGCCTTTTTCTCTGCCTCCAACTTTTTTCGGGTGTCAACCACTAGCTTCTGTAGTTGTTCTTGAAACATGATTTTCCTTGTGTCTTGTTCAGGTAGAAAAGGGTCAATGTAACACCCTGTTTCCCCCAATTTGTAAAAATAATTATATTGGCCAAGAACTATCGCAAACTCAAAGATGTGAATGTTTGATTTGATGGACCTTTGTATAAAAGGTCGAAGAATGTAAATTATGTTATGAATATGTGTTGCACCACTACTGGGGAGGGTATGTGCTAAAAGAGACCATGATGGCTAATGAGAGGTGGTGGAAGGGACTAGGAATGGTTGCATTAACTTCCATCGAACCAATTCCATATTGGTTTTTACTTGCTCAAAGACCAAAGCAACTCTCTGACCCTAGAATAAATTACCTGTCAGGATGGTAGGTGGGGAGGCTCCTCAAGAGTTAATGAGGGGATGGGGGGAAACCACCCATCTGTAGAAGCTCTCAGACCTGACCATGGACGGGGGAATTTGCACCACACACAATCTTGCAGAAAAGGAAAGAAAGGAAGTGTGGGGGGGGAACGGAGGAGAAAAACACGTGCAATAGGGATCGCGGAAGAGAACCAGAGGAACTCTGGAAATACAGGGAGTTTTGAACAGAGGAGAAGGAGAGTAACCTTCGTCCTTAACTTACGTTGAGCTGGAAGTAGGAGACTAAATCTCAATCATCGTGGTCTAGCTCAGGGGTGGCTAGTGGTAAATCCGTTTGGAGTCACTGAGCCTACAGTTGGGTGGAAACGAGCACCCCTCTCAGCAGTCGTATCACACTTGGTGTTTCTAATAAGTGTTTATGTCTTGTATTTTGAATTGAATATCCTAGATGCATGCTCATAAATGGTTTCTGTATAGAAGTGATTGCCTTGTGTTTTGATTGGGAATAATGGATGCATGTTTATACTTATATGACCATAATCGGTTTATGTATAGAATGAATAAGTTCAGAATACGAGTTCATTCCCTTGAGAATTGTCCCATCTACTTGACTCGCACTCTGTCCTGGTTTAATTTCCCAAAGGCACCTTCTTCCAGGGAGTTTCCTCACATTTCAGAGTCGGAGTGAGTTCCTTGAAAAGACTACCTATATAGTAAACCCACGAGTTTACTTTACCCCAGTCACAGAATTCATAGCTCGGCGAATTAGGAAGGCATCTTAGTCAGGTCACCAAGCCTAGGGATAATTACCCAAGAATCATATGAAGCTCCAGATGACCTAGATCTAGAAACCTTGTACAAGAAAGAGTAGTTCTCTCAGGTTTCGAAGTCATGGGAGTTCGAAGCCCCGAGAGGTTGAATCTCGTGAATCAAGCTCAGAAAGGATAGCGAGCCCAAATATCGAAAGAGAATACCCCATCGTTTGGTAGATAAACGGTCGGAATCCTTTCGGAAATACCCCAGATTTGTGAAGACAGATGGATCTAGAGGAGGAGCGCAGGCGTTAACACCTCAACCCCTTCAGCCTTCCCAAGTAGCGATGGGATCCAGGACTGCAGATCCAAGGATTTGTCGAAGCTCTATTGAGCCGTCAGATCAGGAGGCATGGATCAACATCTGTTGATATCGAGGTAATGGGTGCATGGTTTAAGTTTTTCGGCATTTCGTATACCGGGAAACATAAGAGGGAGAGTCTTTCGACCCCCAGGGACGTGAAACTGTGAAAACGCGCCAGCCATTGGATCTGGAGCGCAGTGGCATGAGAGTCGTTGGATCAAGGATAAGTGCATGGGGTTTAGTCCCTAGGAGGTGCTCATAAGATCATATCTGGACCGTCGGATTAGGGGAGGCTCACAACCGTTGATCTCATACATAAATTCCCATATCGGGAATTCGGGGATCGGAGTTTCGAAAGGTAAGGAAACTCTCTACTGTGGATTTTCGTGAATCGCAAAATCCCGAAGAGTGAAAGGAGTAGGACCCAATCCTTGGAGGAGGGTCATATGGCCCCATAGAGTTGAGGGCTAATAGTTGTTGGGCCCCAAACGAGTTTCAGGGTTACGGGACTCAAGAGGTAGAGTTGCATGGTCAACACAACTCTCGAAATCACGAAGAGAGAAACGCTGAAAGGTGGGTCCCAAGTATTAGTTAGAGGATACGTGCGGTGGAAGTCAAAGTAGTGGTCAGAGTTACAGAAACCTTTCGAGTTCCGGGGATTCGAAAGGGAAAGGGGGAACACTTTCATTGCGATTCCCCGAATCACGAAAGCCGAAAGTGCCTTTTTTGGTACCCTTTCGGGTTTCGGCATTTCGGAAGACAGAGAACAGGGGAGCGCTTGCATCGTGATTCCCCAAATCGCAAAATCTGGAAGCGCCTTTTTTTTGGTAAGGCCTGTGGTCATAGCCAACGATCACATGGAAGAGGATAAGGGAAGGGATGGTCTGCACTAGGCCCCATAGAAATTCAGGGATTCTGTCCCTCGAAGAAAAGACGAAATTTCTAGGTTGCCATAGCGGGGGTGTGGCAGTCAATATGGTGTATCCCCAATACATGGGATAATACTTCTTCATAGGATTTAACCCCTTGAAAAATCTATTCCTCTTCTTTGTCTTCATGCTGAAAAGGGGGAATCGTATTTATATTTTATAATGATTAGATACAAATTTTTTGGGGTCATGTCCATTTGTCATACTTATACACAAAATCAACTCTTTGAGATTTGTTATTTCTTTCTTTGAATGCGGAACATTTGTCAAGGTGTACTTCCCTAGTTTGATAGGGAAACTGGGTGAACTTATTTTATTCCCTATTTGCGTAGTTGCAGTTATGCCTTATTCGACTGTCTGATATGCTACCTCTTGGGATAAGAGTTTATCTGGAACATATCTAGGAAACAAATGTGGAGTGGAATTATAACTAAAGATGTGAATATGGGTGTATTTTTTTTCCATATACCAGTCTACAATTTCCTGTAGGGTTTCTAGGGCTTCTCCTAACAACCTATTAAGGGTATGACCAAAAAATAAGTGATATAGTGGTGCCACGAAACAATCACAAATATGGTAAAAATGCTCATGGTACTTGCTTACCCATAGCTCGAAGCAATATACATGATTGGGAAAATCAGGGGTCCATTTCCATATCATTTCAGGAATAGGAACATAGGCACAAATAACATCAATAAGAAAGGTGAACATATAAAAACCTAAGTGTTTTCTTGCGTGCATTTCTTGGATATTGAGGTCGATATTGGCTGATAGGATTGACGCCCAATTGAAAATTAATCCCTTTTCTGCCAAGACATGTGTCATGGATGTCCATTTGAGCTTGAAATGTACACAACTCTCCTCCCCATATAGTCTGCATATCATGGCCATTATCAGACGACATGGCAACCTAAATTATTGGGTATATATACCCTATTGAGTTTGATGATGAAGGGTGTATATTCCTCCCACCAATCCTAGAGAACGTCCAACGGATTTGGTTTTTCCTTGGAAAATGCTTCCATTTATTCCTTATTGGGAAAGACTAGGGGCTTCGACATTTGATAAATTCGATGAAAACTATCTAGGGTCAAAGGGGCTATTGGAGTCCATTTTTTGTTGGTGATTGTCTGAGCCTGTACATGCACGTTCTTGTATGCCCATCTAGCTACTTCATTATATGGTAAAATCGCAGGTCGGGTAGAAATGGCATGGATACCACTCTTTTGTATGTTTTGGTAAACCCTTTTTTCCGGGTCATCCTATAGAAAGTCCCCACTGCTGAACATCCAATATATGTCTTCCCATACAGTGCATCCCGAAAGTCCAATGTTGTGGCTAGTGTCAAATATTGTGATGCCATTAGTTTTGTTTGTTTGAGTCGACATAATAGATGGTGATGTTCTTCCCCTATCCCTTGAAGCCTTCAACATCTCTTCGTTCAAAAGAACTACAGGATTCACAGTGTTGTAAGTTTTTCAACAGTTATGAATTAATGCTACAAATTTAATAGATATTTCATTTAATTTCCAATGAAAAATAATCATCATTCATAATCACTAACTAATGGAAGTTTCCTACCATCGAAAATTGTCACAAATCGGACATTAAATAGCCTTGATTGTATTAAATATGATGTGAATCTTATTTTTCCATCCTCCTAAAATGCATATTAATGGTATAGTGGGTAAATTACTACCTTCCTGAGTGAACAATGAGTGCACAAACCTTTGATTTTCTACATTTTTTAATGGACAGTATCCACTACCTTGGGAATGGTGTAATGTACTTAGATGCCTCCCTTGGTCTTTGTGGCACTCCAATACAAATTTCCTTATTTTAATAACCAACGGTTATACTTAATCCAAACTCTAAAAACAATATAAACAAAATTCATATGTGACATAAATATGCAATAGAAATAGTATTGCATATTTCAAATTCATTAATTAACATATTGGAAATAGAAAGCATCCCAAATATAAACGAGCATGAACACCTATCTATAAATGAAGGAAATCCCGCCAAATTGGTTGCTAAAGGGATATTCACCACCCAACCATATGGATCAACTATGGATTCCACCCCTAAGCTATATTGTGATACCACTGGAGAGAAGGAAGTTCCTATAGGGATTTAATTTCACTCATTCCAACCCATCCCATTTCATCCATGAAATAGCCAATTTGTGCACTATTCGGCACTCCAAACCCTCATCCAAACATCAATTATCCATAACACTCTCTTCAATTTCCCTACACAACACAAGGAACATCGTCCCTTTCTCTTCTCTATGGTCCCTCAAGGATCTTCTTCCCTCCTAGTGCTCTTCAGTGCAGGAAAAAAGAATCCAAAAATGTTGGTTTCCTTCTCGGAATAACATGGAGGAGAAACACTTGGCTCAAACAGTCCATGACTAGCACTAATAGGGTTGTAGGTTTAATGATGGTTGATCAACCATTGTAGTCATTCTAGAGATGGTTTTACCCTTTAAACCATCTCATTTCCACTCATATTCTGAATAGAAAGTCCCTAACTTCCACATGCTCTTACCAACCATAACTTTATGGGGGTTTTTTTTTCCATTTGCATGGATAGCAACTATGGTTTCACATAGGTTCCTTCAAGAAGAGGAAACACATTATAATGGGAGAGTAACAAATGTAAAAATGATAATAAAATGCAAGAAATGACCTTTTTCTTGCATGAGGGTGAGGCTCTCTTCCCAATGATTGACAACTTGTATTTAGGTATACATAAGTCAAAGATTGATGTGAGATCTTTTAAGGAGGAATGAGAAAAAATATTGCATTTCCTAAATGATAGGTGCCCAGTCAAATCGCCCATGCACCTGCTTTTCTCTTCTCCTTTTGTGCTATCATTGTCCCCTTGTTACTTTTTCAATTAAATTTTTTGATCCATTTATATTACTATGTATATTTCTTTTATACATGCTTGTAGATAATCATAAACATGCCATAAAAGCACAGCAATTACACCATATTTTTAACTTCAATCCAACCTCTTAAAAAAATTGTGCAGATCCAATAATTTCTCACCCAATTTGAAACAAAATTAAACAGAAAATATCCACCGAAAAGAACCAAAACTTTAGAATGTTTACACTAGGGCTATTATATTCTAAAGGTCGATGAAGATGCAGATGTAGTTTGAAAGTCGAAAAGAGCTTCAAAGTATTTTCACCTTGACTGTGTGTCCTGTATTGTTAAGATTTTAAAACCTCAAAATGTGGAGACGATGTTCTCTCCTTCGTGTGCTCCCTGGAGGTGCACCATCCCAAAGTATTTGCTTACAAACTGTGGGGATGGTGCAATCTACATTGATATGTATTTAATTTGTAATTACACCGTACGCATTTTGTACTCCCACAGGCATGGAACAAACGATGGTTCAAGTCATCTTGGCCATCCATATTCTAACTCATCTCTGTAACTGATGTTCTCCTTTTGTATTTAGTTGTGAACACATGTTCTATCCACCCATACAATACTCATTCCTGTCCTAGATCTGTCTCGATGGAATTTGGGATTTTGGAGTTATATTTTTATATGTTGTGGACAAATGCATTTCAATTCTTTCCTCATCTGCAGAAATCCTCTCTAGGTCACTCACAGGTCAAGGGTTCGATCGCCGCTCTGACATTTTTCATTCTACTCCCTCATATTTTAGCGATAGAGGTTGCAGCAGCTCCGATTCAATATGTGGATGTGCTCATGCCTAACACGCCTTAGGCCGCCGGGTCAAATCCATGGACAACATCCCCATCACTTCGTGCAGTAGAATACTTTGGGAATATTTTCGAAGTCACAGCCAAGTACAAACCGCGTCTACAGGACTTACTGGATCTTTACTGAGGATCTTGCAGACTGTTTCGAAAATTCAACTCTTATATAATATTGTTTTCAGAATTTAGAGTTTGATATTTAAAACTTAAATAAAATGCAAGTAGATGATATTCACATATTTTTAGTTAATCTTTTCCCTTTTCTTTACTGAATTTTACTTATAATAAGCAAGTAACCATGATAGATCAGAGAGACCCTAATCTCTTCCTGTTATGTTCTTTAGATGGCTTATGACTAAAACTTGAAAAGAGTTGAGATTTCAGAGTGTCCGCATATACAGATATTTCTTGAAAAGGGTTGAGATTTCAGAGTGTCCCGCATGTACAGATATTTCTGTTCATCGGGTATTCTGGTCCACTCGTATGAGGAATTTAATGCAACAACAATGTTGGGCACTTACCTTAATACCCAACAACCTTGGCATCAATCATCACAAAATTAATTTGGACATACAAAAATTATGTGGTTTTTTCGGTTGATGATTTCCCTACATTCAGATATGTTGTAGAGTTCACTCGTAAATTAATGGCAAGGCACAAGAATCTTATTTCCAACTTTAACAGCATTCACTCACATTATTAAGCATTTAATTCTCACCTCTTCCTTTCTCGTGGATTTTGGGATTATAATGGATAACGGAAATAATTAATATTGTATACTATCCTTGGAATTCCTCTAAGTTGTCAAAGTTTAACTCTCAAGTGCGATGGAGTATTATGTTATAATTTCAATCTTGAGAGTAAGGAGATATATTAAAACTAAATCTTGATCCGCACATCTATATCATCATCACCATCCATATTGTTATATGCATCCACATTATCATCATCATTCTCATTTTCATCATTTATCATTGGCACTGTCATCATCATCATCATTTACGTCATCCACATCATCATCATCATCATTGTCGTCATAATCTTCATTCTCATCTTTTCCATTGCATCATCATCATCATCATCATTCACATCATTATCATCACCATCCACATCATTACCATAATAATCATCATCATCATCATCATCATCCGCATCCATTTCATCGTCGTCGTCGTCGTCGTCATCCACATCATTATCATCATCACCATCCACATCATCATCATCATCCACATTATCATCCACATCACCATCATCGTCGTCGTCCTCATCATCATCATCATCGTCATCGTCCTCGTTGTCGTTGTCATCATCGTCATGTGCATCATCCACATTATCATCATCAACATTATCCACGTCATCATCTTCATTGTCGTCATCATCATCCACATCCACGTCATCATCCGCATCATCATCATCGTCATGATCATCCTCCTCCTCATCATCATCCTCATCCTCATCCTCATCTCCATCATCATCGTTGTCGTTTTCATCATCATCGTCGTCGTCGTCATCTACATCATCCACATCATCATTAGCAACAATGATGCAGACCCACCTACACTATCGGGGCTGCGCAACCTCCCAGTCTAGGATCGTTCAAGAAATTGAGTCGGATCGACTCTTCACATCTCTGCTAGACCCCAAATCAATTTACATAGGTCCCCTTTCCTTCAAAGTGTAGGTTCTCTCAAACCCGCGGGCTCTTTCCTAGCCTCTCTGAAGAATTTGAATAACAAACGCTAGCTCCCCTTGTTAGGTCCCTTCCTTCAGATGACCTCGGGCTATGCCCAGGCACCAACTCAAAGGGCCCTTTCCTCCAGAGTAAATCTCCACTCTCTGCATGTCTATGCAATCAACGGCTAAGATTTTAGCTTCTTACCTCTTGGCACTTTGGACGACTTCCGGTCAACACTCGGCTTTTCCCTTGCTCCTTCTTTCCGAAGTCCTCGATCTGTTGACGCGTGTCCCTCTCAGATCGATGGTCACGATTTACTTAGCAGATCAGGCTTTAAGAGTTTTTCAACCTCCACTCTCACTTTCCTCCGGAGTGTACGACCTCCGAAGTGACGGAACCTCCGAAACCTATCCCTCCTGATCCGACGGCTTAAAAGAACTCTGACGCTCTAACCTTCAGGAGTTCTGGTTCCTCCATCTCTACTTTCCGCCAGAGGGACTTTCCCTCGAAGTAGCAGATGCTTTGACACATGTCCACTACTGATGGACGACTTTGATGAACTCCAGCTCTTCGGCCTTCGGGAGTTCTTGCACCTTCACACTCCACGACTGAAATCTCACGGAGTACTATTCCCTAGAGTTTAAGATCTATTGACACATACCTCTTGGCGACCAACGGCCAAGATCTACTCCAGACTTCGGAGCTTTGATGATCTCTCTCTCTCCTTGTCTGCAAACTCCCAAAATGCTTCTGCTCCGGAGTTTCAGATCTTTCGCCACCTATCCCTCTGAATGATGGACGGTCCCTAACCACTTCGGGACTTCGGTGAGTCTACTCTCCTGTGCACACAAAGATATTAGAGTCTGTTCACTTTACCTGGATGCAACGACTATTGATCCATGCACACAGATCCAATGAATGGAGTCTGTTCTTCCTCTTCGCGCTTCCGCTTCCTCCCAAATTGGAAATATTTCAAGTGTTCAAGGATTGTGACCCTTGAACTATTCTCCTACAAGTCGACGACTTCGGTCTCGTCTTGCGCTACACCTCCCGAGATTTCGAACTTAAAACAAGTTCACTTCCTGCGCTCACCTTGCTCTTGTCTGAGTGCTTAGACGTTCTCAACCCTCATCTAAGTGTTGACTCAGTGCACTCTAAGCACCTACTCAATGCCCTCTTGGCAGAGTTTTGCAGAGTTTTCAGTAACTCTAGTTGTGCTTACTCTGCACAGTCTTTCCTCCTGAGTATTCAATAACTCTGAGGTTCCTCCTGATTCTCTGAATATTCTGGTGTGCCCTCCTGGCACATTCTCTTCTAAACTATCAACAAAGTCCAGATACACACTCCTTGCATTAGCTCACAGAATTTCTCTACTCTGGTGTGCACTCCTTGCACGAGCCTAAAGAACCCATAACTTCTCAATAACCACAAATATAGAGAATTCTATCTTCTCTTGCAAATGAAAACTATCACAACCATCTATCACATATATAAACACACACAGATATCATTGATAGAACACAGATAACACAAATGGATATCATATGCAGGAAAAACTGCTTTCTTTGTATTAAGATGACTATCTGTTTACAAATGTGTACAGAGACTGTACTTCAACAGAGTCTCAGTTCTTTCTCCTACTCCTACTCCTGATCTTCTAAGCTTCTCAGGCCTTAACTCCTAACTCTCATCTCTTCTTCTTTTTTACAAGAGGGCCCTCAAGCTTATCTTCTCACCGCCTTAGTGCCATCACTGTCTCAGTTAAGACACATTATCCCTATGTCTCATTACAATGAATGAAGATCCATACCTTCTTACAGTCAACCATTAAGGTGACCCTATCCACTACCTGTACAAAGGAATGGCTTGGACTTATTCAACCTTACAACATAAAACCGTATAGGATCATATTTCAAATTTAAAAATGGGAGGGTCGGTGCCTCTCCCTTTCTCCAATGTGTGCCTATGTGTTAGCTTGCTGGCGCATCTGTTGATGTGGGAGGATGCTCCTGCATCATACCCCACTACTATGAAAAAATCATGAGCTCCTACTCATGAGCTCTCCAGCTCTATTGAAATCCTCCTGGATCCCAAACTTCTTCTTGGAGTTGTCCTCCTGCTCCTCTGTTATGTTTTTGATGTTGTTGTTTATTCCTTGTTGATGTTGCAGGTTCTCCCATGTTCAATTTTCTCCTGCCAACAGTCTCTTCTGCTGATCTCACCATCAACTTCCTGATTTCTTTTATTTCTCTATCCAGCTTGTCTATTGGTTGGCTCCCTCCATGAATTCTACTCTACTACACTTCCTTCTGTTGATCAAAGGGTAGATCTTGATCTCCCATGTTGTCTTCTTCTCCTATGGCATTATCTTGCCATTCCTTTGCAGGTTTATTTCCTGCAGTCCCCGCACCGAGTTTCTATTGCTCAATTATATCTTCTGACATATTGGCTTCTGTCAGTTCTTCTATTGACACTCTCCCAGCTACCTCCAGCTGATCCTCAGGCTGGTATGCTCCTCCATATGTTTCCAAATTGACCTGTTGGATGTGCCTACCTTGCACTATCACCCTTTTCTCCAGGGCTTCAAATTCTTCCCACATATCAGCAAAGTCCATGATGTATGTTTCCTCTTCTGCTGCAGGGTTTAATTCTGAAGTCATCTCTTGTTCATCTTCCTGGCTGAAAAAATTGAGCAATTTTGTTGAATGCTCTTCTCCTTCTGCTATGTGGGAAGACTTCAATATATGCTCCATTTTCCCCTTTATGGCAGTATTTGTTGGTTGTCCTTCTTCTGCTGCATCTACAACACATATGCTAGTCTCTGTTTGGCTGCTTGGCAGGAATATTTTGATTCCTCCAATGATCAGAATGCACCTCTGACCTTCCTCTTTGATGGTGGAAGTATTTAACTTCTCATCATCTTCATTCACATGGTCTACAAACCCACATGAATCTTCGTACAGATGAGGCCTTTCTTCTGCCTCCTTGCCACCTGTCAACATTCCTTGTTGATATGAACTCTCCTCTGAGGTCCTGAGACTTTCAGACAGTCTCATTTTACTTCCCTTGTCCACCTGGCAATATAGGATTTCTCCCTTGCCCCCCTGGCAGTCTATGAGATCTTCAATTGATCTCCTCTCATTGCCCACCTGACAATATGAATTTTCACTACTTCCCTCCTGACAGTCTATGAGATCCTCAATTAATTTCATCTCATTGCCCACTTGGCAATTTGAAAATTCATCTCTTCCCTCTTGGAAGTTTATGAGACCTTTAACTGATCTCCCTTCCTCATCACTAAGGGTTTTTCCGACTTCTGACTCACAAATGAAAACCAACTTCTCCTCTGTGTCACTGAGGTTTTCAGCACGCCTCAACCACCTTTTCAACACTTGTTGTTGTCCTCTAGCCAACAACTTTTGGACAGACCACTTTACTTTCCTCTTCAAGGGACATTCATATGTCCATCCTCCTTGTGCTGCTTGTTGTATCTTCAACATCATCTTTTCTATCTCTGCTCTCACCTTCTCGAGCTCTTTATCATTATACGGGCGATCTTCTCCTTGACCACACCTATGGCCTTTTGTAGCCATCTTTGTCTGCCTGCCCTCCTGGCAAGTCTGTTGATCACTCTTCAACTGAGAGCATCTTCAACTTCCTCCTACAACCCATCTGACTGTCTATTTGACTGTAGCACACTTGCAAACAATCACACACAGAGAAATCAGTATCCCATCTCCTTCTTCACTTGTTGTCCACATATGAAATTAGGCCTATGATACTACTTGATGTTATCAAAGTATATTCTTTCACCTTCTCGCCTTTTCCTACAATCTACAGACAAAATCTATGCTCTGATACCACTTGATGCAAACCCCCTTACTCTCCCGGGGCTACGCGACCTCCCGGTCTAGGATCGTTCAATAAATTGAGTCGAATCAACTCTTTAGGTCTCTACTAGACGCCAAATCAATTTACATAGGTCCCCTTTCCTTCAAAGTGGAGGTTTTGTCAAACCTGTGGGCTCTTTCCTAGCCTCTTTGAAGAATTTGAATAGCAAATGCTAGCTCCCGTTGCTAGGTCCCTTCCTTCATATGACCTCTGGTTGTGCCCAGGCGCCAACTCAAAGGGTGCTTCATAGCTTCAGGTGTTTTCTCTCACCGCTCGTCAATTCCCCCGAACTCCGAACTCGCGAACATACACACGACTAGATCTACAGTCCACATCCCCTTCACAACCAACGACTGAGATTTACTTTGGGACTTCGGTGTTCGGGAGTTTCGAAAGCTCCAACGCCTTTTCTCCTGAAGTACTCCATACCCGAAGTTACAGATCAAGCGCCACGTGCTCTCCTTGATCGATGGTTGTGATCTACTTCGAGACTTCGACGTTTGGGAGTTTTGAACACTCCAAAGCCTTTTCTTCTGAAGTGATATGTACCCAAAGTTACAAATCGAGCACCACAGGTTTTCCCCGATCAACAATCAATATCCGTCCTTTTCTCCGCTTGCAGTCAACGCTCCTCCGCTTTCTTTCTTCCGGAGTACTAATCCTCCGAAGTGACTATCTTCCGAAATGGAAGATCTGCTGATACCTGTCCTCAGCTGACAGAAGACTCAGATGAAC
Source organism: Picea engelmannii (assembly GCA_009831015.1). NCBI lineage: Eukaryota > Viridiplantae > Streptophyta > Pinopsida > Pinales > Pinaceae > Picea > Picea engelmannii. The sequence continues at coordinate 51,376 of ML820284.1, forward strand.
TCTGACTCTCTAGCCTTCTAGAGTTCTTGTTTAACACACTCATTTTTCTCTCGGAGTGACTTTTCTCCGAAATGGCAGATCTTCTGCCACACGTCCCTTTCCAATAGACGATTCCGATGAACTCTAGCTCTTCAGCCTTCGGGAGTTCTCGTTCCTTTGCTTCTCAATTCCTCCGAAGTGACTTTCCTCCAGAGTAAATCTCCACTCTCCACATGTCTATGCAATCAACGACTAAGGTTTTAACTTCTTACCTCTTGGCGCTTTGGATGACTTCCCTTCAACGCTTTGCTTTGCCCTTGCTCCTTCTTTCCGAAGTCCTCAATTTGTTGACACGTATCCTTCTCAGATCGATGGTCACGATTTACTTCGGCAGTTCAGGCTTCAGGATTTTTGCAACCTCCGCTCCCGCGTTCCTCCGGAGTGTACGACCTCCGAAGTGAGGGATCCTATGACACATGTCCCTCTTGATCTGACGGCTTAAACGAACTCTGGTGCTCCAGCCTTCGGGATTTCTAGTTCCTCCAAATCTACTTTCCTCTAGAGGGACTTTCCCCCGAAGTAGCATATCCTTTGACACCTGTCCACTACCGATGAACGACTCTGAAGAACTCCGGCTCTTTGGTCTTCGAGAGTTCTTGCACCCTCACACTCCACAATTGAAATCTCTCGGAGTACTATTCCCCGGAGTTTCAAATCTGTTAAAACGTACCTCTTGGTGACCAACGACCAAGATCTACTCTGGACTTCAGAGCTTCGGCGATCTCGCTCTTTCCTTGTCTGCAAACTCCCGAAATGCTTCTACTCCAGAGTTTCATATCTTTCGCCACATGTCCCTCTGGATGATGGACGGTCCCTAACCACTTCGGGACTTCGGCGAGTCTAATCTCCTGTGCATAGAAGATATTAGAGTCCTTGCACTTTATTTAGATCCAACGACTATTGATCCATGCACTCGGATCCAATGACTGGAGTCTTCTCCTCCTCTTCGTGCTTCTGCTTCCTCCTGAATTGGAAATATTTCAAGTGTTCAAGGATTGCGGCCCTTGAACTATTCTCCTACAAGCCGATGACTTCGATCTCGTCTTGTGCTACACCTCCTGAGCTTTCGAACTTAAAACAAGTTCACTTCCTACGCTCACCTTGCGCTTGTCTGAGTGCTCAGACATTCTCAACACTCATCTAAGTGTTGACCCAGTGCACTTTAGGCACTTGCTCAATGCCCTCCTGACAAAGTTTTGCAGAGTTTTCAGTAACTATGGTTGTGCTTACTTTGCACAGTCTTTCTTCCTGAGTATTCAATAACTCTAAGGTTCCTTTTGAGTCTGTGAATATTCTAGTGTGCCCTCCTAGCACGTTCTCTTCTGAACTATCAACAAAGCCCAGATACACAGTCCTTGCATTAGCTCACAGAGTTTCGCTACTCTGGTTTGCACTCCTTGCACGAGCCTAAAGAACTCAGAACTTCTCAACAACCACAAAGATAGAGAATTTTATCTTCTCCCGCAAATGAAAACTATCACAAGCATCTATCGCATATATAAACACACACATATATCATTCATAGAACACATATAACACAAATGGATATGATATGTAGGAAAAACTGTTTTCTTTGTATTAAGATGAATATCTGTTTACAAATGTGTAAAGAGATTGTACTTCAACAGAGTCTTAATTCTTTCTCATACTCCTACTCCTAAGCTTCTAAGCTTCTGAGGCCTTAACTCCTAACTCTCGTCTCTTCTTCTTTTTTACAAGAGGGCTCTCGAGCTTATCCTCGCACTGCCTTAGTGCCATCACTGTCTCAGTTAAGACACCTTATCCCTACGACTCATTACAATGAATGAAGATCTAGACCTGACTCGGATCTAGACCATTAATGCGACCCTATCCACTACCTGTACAAAGACATGGTTTGGCTTTACTCAACCTTACAACATAAATCCATATAGGATCATATTTCAAATTTAAAAATGGGAGGGTCGGTGCCTCTCCCTTTCTCCAATACATGCCTATGTGTTAGCTTGCTGGTGCATCTGCTAATGTGGAAGGATGCTCCTGCATCAAACAACATCATCCAAATTGTCGCCGCCCCCGTCGTCGTCATCATCATTGTCACCATCGTCATCCTCATTCACCCACATCATTCTTTGAGATTGCAACGAGATTGCAACACCAATAGTTTGAAATTCAAATTGCAATGACTTATTAAGAGATTAGCCTATTATTGCACCAAGCCAAGTACTCTACACCTTTTAGTATGGAGGAGATGCTATCACATTAGCCTAATGTTAGATAGATCTATGCTCGGATTATGAATCAGATACATTAACTCAATTAATTTGCATGATAAACTGGTTTGGTTCTTTGTTGTCAACATAGTAGGATTCTCTTTACGAGCTGATGAATTATGAGGTTCCCGTCTCCATCCTCAAAAGTAAAACTCCAAAATTCTGAAAATAATTGCCATCCATACTCTTTCCATGTATTCCATTTAAGTCGGGATCTTCGTTATGAATATTTCCACATTCATTCAACTTTGCTAACATGGATTCACGCGTAAGTTCTGTGAATTGATGTAAACATCACAACTTTCGGTGTCGGCCTCAACTGCCACTCGTTTATGTTTTCTTCTTCCACAAAAGTACACCTGTCACTTCCACGGTGCAAATGAAAAATCTCCGCCATGTCTCGGGTACGATCCAAAACTCGTGCTTTCACGCATCATTATGGTTAAATGTCGGTCTCTGGTTTGTGATTGAACCCGGAAATCAATACAGATTTTTTTTTTTCATAAAATTTGATATTTATGATGTAATGAGTTAATTAATAATAAAATATAATTACTTAAAAAATAATTTAAAAATTAAATTAATATTAATTAATTAAATGTTTAAGAATATGTTCATAAAGAGATTTATATTAATGGAATGAGTTATTATCAATTTTATTAGGTATTTAATTAAGGTCATGTTTGCTGATCAGTTTTAATTAAAATCTAGTCAGAAAATAATGTTCGATTTTTTAATTTTTTTTTCCAGTTATGTTTTTTTTTATCAGTTTTACCTAAAATTTAGTTAGAAAATTAAAATAATTAATGGAATTGTAGATATTAGTTGTTGAGATTGCATAATAAAGGTGGATTAGAGGTTTTTTCAGAGTGTTGGATCAATCTGTGCATTCAAAACTGCAATTGAAAAATGATTTGTCTTTGTCAATTTTTTCTGAGGACATTTGCCTAAAATGGGGCAAGAAATTGTTAGGTCCGTAGATTTGAGTGATTATTTCTTTATAATCCTAGTGCCCCTGAATCCATTTGTGTATTCATAAATGGATTTTAAACAACAAAAAATAGTGATTTAGTGCAGATTTATGTAGTCGGATTCTGACAAAAAAAACCATTTCCTAGAACAGTTAGACAATGCCTAATTCAAATAATGAAAAATTGCAATTTCACTAACAAAATTTAGTGATAAGTACTCAGAAATTTTAAAAAATATATAATATTTAAATTATTCTTTTAATTAAATTCCATATCAACAAATATCTCATTAGAATTTTTAAATAAAATGTAATAATTTTACACTAACAAAATTTCTTCACAATTAAAAAAATTTAATTTATATCAAATAATAATAAAATTAATACATCAAATATTTAGGAATATATATATGAAATAATAATAAAAACAAAGGTTGCATGGCAAGGCTGTCCCTGCAGAGTTAGTTGGGAAATACATGTTGAATAATAAAAATTAATATAACTAAATGCACAAGTAATGAATATTTTTTGGCAAAAGATAATAATTGAGGGTTGTTTGTTATTCAAAATGTATAATGAACACTCGGGTGAATGTAACTATAATATTCATAAATATAATAATAAATAATATATTAGATAATAAATATAATATAAATATAATAATGTATAATAATAAATACATAGTACAACTTTTTATATTTAGATGTGGTGATTGGTGAAATTCATTGATTATGTAATTAATTCTACATATTGAGAGAGAGCAATAACACTTCAATTCTATCAACCAATTAGAAATGAGAAATACAAATATTTTTATTATATCCAAAAATATATATTTGTTTTCCTATATTAAACATTACATTGCATACACAAATTTATGGTAAAAGGCAAATTAATATCACATCAAAAACAAACTCATTGCTATAATCCCATGACAAGGACTAATAATACATCATATATTTAATAGAAAAGTTAATTACAATAATATATCATAGATTTGCTACCAAATAGAATTACATGACTAAAAGATATTCCTTCAAATCTCAAATGATTATTTTGAAGATATTAGGTGTGGGATGTGATAACCTCCTTTAAAATATTTAGTATGAAGTGATCAAATAAGTTTTTGCCTACTAACTGATAAATATAGGTGACCAACCCATTTTGGGAATTTGAGATGCTCACCTCATTCATTTGGAGGGTATATTTAGTTGATTTTTATTAAAACCAAACATCATTGAATTGTGCAGCTAAAATCGCGTTGAGGTGACTACCTCCTGACAATTTAAAAATCACAAATAAACCAAAACAAGACATCACTGTTGACGTGAGTACATGAGGACAAAGACACTTTGCTCCTGGGGCCATCCTTAGAAATCATCCTTATATATGCGCATATACGGAAGCGGTCATATACGAAAGCTGACTAGCTTCCATATATGGGCATATACAGAAGCTGACCATTTTCGTTTATGCGCATATATGGAAGTCGACCATTTCCGTATATGCGTATATACAAAATCGATCAGCTTCCATATATGTGCATATACGAAAATGGTCAGCTTTCGCATATGCGCATATACGGATGTGGTCAAATTCCATATATGTGCATATACAGAAGTTGACCACTTCTGTATATGAATATATATAGAAGCTTACCACTTCCGTATACGCGCATATACGAAAACCACTCACTTTCGTATAAGCACATATATGAAAATGGTCGGCTTCCGTATATGCGCATATACAAAAACGATCGGCTTTCGTAAATGCGCATATACGGAAATGGTCGGCTTTCATATATGCGCATATACATAAGTGGACACACTTCCGTATATGCACATATACAAAAATGGTCGGCTTCCATAGGTGCACATATACAGAAGCCGACCATTTTCCTAGATGTGCATATACGAAAGTCGACCATTTTCATATATGTGCATATACAGAAGCCGACCATTTTCGTACATGTGCATATACAGAAGCCGACCGCTTTCGTATATGCGCATATTCGAAAATGGTTGGCTTTTGTATATGCACATATATGGATGTGGTCAACTTTTGTATAGGTGCATATACATAAGTTAACCACTTCCGTATATGCACATATACAGAAGCTGACCACTTGCATATATGCGCATATACGAAACCCAACCACTTCTGTATAAGCACATATACGAAAAATGGTCGGTTTCCGTATACGCACATATATGGAAGTTGACCACTTTTGTATATGCGCATATACTGAAGCTGACCACTTTCGTATATGCACATATACGGAAGTGGTCAGCTTCCATATTTTCACATATACGATATATATACGAAATTTGACCACTTCCGTATATGCACATATACGGAAGCTAACCACATTCATATATGTGCATATACACAAATGGTCGACTTTTGTATATGCACATATAGGGAAGTGTTCGCCTTCCATATATGCGCATATACGGAAGTTGGTCACTTCCGTATATACACATATACATAATTGGTCGGCTTTTGTATATGCACATATATGGAAGTGGTCGGTTTTCGTATATGTGCATATACAAAAGTCCACCACTTCCGTATATGCCCATATGTGGAAGTTGGCCACTTCTGTATATGTGCATATACAGAAATCCATATACGGAAGTTGACCACTTCTGTATATGCACATATACAAAAGCCCATCACTTCCATATATGCATATATACAGAAGTGGTCGACTTCGGTATATGTGCATATATGGAAGCGACCCGCTTCCGTATATGCGCAATGCACATATACAGAAGTGGTCGGCTTCGGTATATGGCCAGCTTCGGTAGATGCGCATATACAGAATCCAATCGCTTCCGTATATGCGTATATACAGGCCACTTCTGATCACAAGGCATTAATACATATCAATATTTTCAATAGTTTACATGCACACACAATCAACAATGAATATATCCCAACATTTATTCTATAAACATACACAATTATAACTATGATCACAAGGCATTAATACATATCAATATTTTCAATAGTTTACAGGCACACACAATCAACAATGAATATATCCCAACATTTATTTTATAAACATACACAATTATAACTATGATCACAAGGCATTAATACATATCAATATTTTCAATAGTTTACAAGCACACACAATCAACAATGAATATATCCCAACATTTATTTTATAAACATGCACAATTATAACTATGATCACAAKGCATTAATACATACCAATCTTTTGAATATTTTAYAGGCGSACACAATCAACAATGTGTGTTGATTGTGTGCCCCCTATATTCATATCTTATATTTCCAAATTTTATTGTCATTGACAAACTTTTCACATCTAGCTTGTTATTGCTTGCATATAGTCACTTTCCCTCTACTTTGAGCTCTGTAAACGAAAATAAATATAATAGTATAATGATTCAATTAAGAATTTTTTTCCAAATAAATTATATTTGGATAAAGAAATGCTTAAGCTTCCTCAATTTTGTGTAGTATTGCATTGTCTGAATGTACCTTCATGATGTCCTCTAAGTACTGTTGAAGCAATCACCGTATTTATATTTGTTTGCAAGTATTTGACTTATCTAAGATATAAAGTCCTTTTGAAACACAACTTGATACCTTCAAACTATGAACAAAGGATGCAAAACTAAATCATGGACATTTAGCATTTAGGCCTATCGTAAATAAAATTACTTGCTTTGATCAATGACAATAAAATGGATAGGGGTTTGTCCATGTATAAAACTAGGTTTGAAACCTAGGTGGACATAAAGATTTAGAAGAATTTTTGTAAAAAAAAGAGAAAATATTAAGTATAAAAAAATATGTCAAGGCCAAAGAAGAATGGATATTATCAATCACAATATGTTGGAAATACAAAAGGAATAAGTCAAAATGAAATTTGGAAAGTTGCTTAGAAATGGACATCAGAGCAAGTTCCAAGTGCTGAATATCAAGCCCATACCTACTACTAGGATGTTGGGTAAAAGAAGCGTTTTGAGCAAGATCAACATAAAATGAGGTTGTTGTATTACATCATCGCAATTTGCTATCAATTCAACCAATTTGTATAACCCTCTTCCTCCCATGATAAATTTAAAAGTTCTTATCTAAGGACTGGTGAAGAATGCTTATGGGTTTTTATGGATAAGAGGAAGTTATATTGGCCAAAGGATACATGGAATGGAATATTAAGGGTTTGTATTCCTAGTAAGGTAGGAAGAAAATAGGTTAATGACCCAAGACCTTCAAGTAGAATAGCTTTCCTTAAACAACTCGCATTTGCAAATAGAAACCAAAAATGATTATTCTCATTTTTTTTTTGGTAAATATCATTCAAATCCATAAAACAATTGTTGGTGAAATCTTAATTTCACATTGCTCAAATCATTTAATGCATAAATTCATTGGGTGTCTTCAAAATTTCAACTATCTTTCTAAATTTGTTATTGGATTTTGGACAACTTATTGAAAAAAATTACACGGAAAAAGGTAAAAACATAGAACATTTAAACTATCTTAAAAAATAACTTATTCATAAACTAACATGTCTTTCCAAAAGTGATTTGATTTTTGAAAATGACATGTTAATGGAGAAATAATTCATCTTTTTAGTATTTGTAAACATGTTTAAGTTGTTTTAATTTTTGATATAGTGATTTTCACCTTTAAATAATTATTTAAAATAATCGACAAAATTCATGTAACACACCCGACCCCTAAGTACCCTTTTTAGGGATGGGGTATCAAAATTTCTCTTTCCTTAATCATATTAAATCCTTTCCCCAGGGTCTTTGTCCTCTTCTTCTCATCAAGAGTTGTCTAACTACTGTTATCCTTCTCAAATCTGAGCTCTGGATTGGGAGATACACCCTTCCAAAGCTCTTCGAGTGTTATTAGTGAAGGGTCACGTGGCACCCACGTAGGTCCATCTCGTTCGTACCATCCCAAGTTCCCCGAAGTCCCGAAGATTCCCCAGTGTTCTTACATCTATGATGGAAGTCCATCCACTATCCAATCCAATGACGGAACTTCATCCTCGTATAATACATAAGCTTAAGGGAAATTCAGCGTTCGGTGCTTCGGCGTTGAACACCCCTTTTTAGTTCTACGCACATATCCTCTGGAGTCCCTAAATCCTGAACTCCCGAAGGAGCCCGCAATATTTCCACGTGGCTACAGCCTTCGGTCCCTTCGGCTCATCTAAGATACTTCACCCCAAACCTCCGGAGTTTCGAAGTCCCGGATTCCTGAAGGGTCCACCCTTACATGTGTTGGAGTATTAAATGTAGAGGCAAGGACAGGTGGGTTCCGAGTACTCCAACCGCTAATAGGCCAAGCGAATATGTGTCAGGGGGGTGACACACGGCAAGGAAGAGATGACACGTGGCCCCATCAGTGGGTGACATGTCTCACGTTCTAATGGGCACATAGGGTCTGCGAAAAACACAAATCAAGGTGACATGTGGCACGTCGAATGTGGGTCCTCGTCACCCTAGGTGACCTCAGCATGCCATGTCACTCCGGACTAGAAGCCTTCCAATGCCCCTTAGATCACATGGTCGAGATGTGCCCTCGCAGATCCAAATATCTATGGCCTTTGTTACTTCGTAACTTCGATGTTCGGGGGATCCGCCGTGTAACTTCATGTTTTCTCTGGGAGTGGTCAACATCGGGCTGACCACAGTCTAGATCCAATGATTAGGAACGATCCCGCAACGTCCTCAGATCTACGGCTCTTGTCACTTCGTTAGTTCGGCGTTCGGGGGTTTCGCTCGCTTACCACCCCCTTTTTTCCGAAGTGGTTAATGTTGGATTGACTTGGGCGTAGATCCAACGGCCAGGGAAGATCCCGAAACGTCCTTAGATCTACGGTTCTTGTTAATCCACAACTCTGACATTTGGGGAATTTGGTGCTATGACACCTTTGTTCTCCCATAGTGGTCAATGTTAGATTGACCTCGACCTAGGTCCAATGGTTAGGGAGGCTCTCAAATAGCCTCAAGTCTACGAATCACGTTACTTCATGACCGGTAAGTGGGTCAAGATTTAACGGTGGGACAAATCCCACGGTCACGGTTAAGGGAACCAGATATCGGTCAACCTCGCCAGTAACCACACTAGCAGGTTGCCTTCGGTTGTTTTAGAGGGTGTAAATTCATAGCGTCCCTAAGCTCCGAACCTCGGGAGTTCTGAAGACAGAAAATCTTAGCTTCCTGCAGGCCTAGCGAAGGGTTCCAAGGTCCCATTCGTATGGATTATTGGACAAGCCTAGAGGTTATACGCTCAACACTTATCCGCGGTTTGATTAGAGTCGTGGACATGAGCCCTCGGTCACACAGGTGAAGGGTTTGAAGGAGGCACCCTCCTTCCATAGAGTTATAACTTAGTGACCTGTGAAGGGTTAAGTGAGAGGTCGATTTGACCGAGGCGTTACAGCGAAGTCTTCCCCGATTCTTATATTACGAAATCATTCCCTGGGAAAATTTCCCTAAGGGTTTCTCAAAAAATACAGAAATCGTAGATTTGTTCTTAAATTCTTTTAAAGACCCATGTCTAATCGTTCTCCTGCTGCCAAGCAGAGGTAAACATGAACCATGTAAATATAGAAGTTTATAGAAGAATAATAAGCATTTCTAATGATTTTTCAAACACCGTAAAATTTAACCATAAACACAGACATTCAACCATCACTTCCATTCCAATACACATAGTATGAAAATACTTATCAGAAACCAAAATCGCGAAGCAACTGTTTAGATGGGTGCATGTTTCCACCCAACCGTAGTCATAACGACTCCTAAACGGATTTATTGATGGCCACTCCTAATTCACATTTATGGAAGAGAGAGTTATGGAAACCAAAAATGTGCTTATAGGGAAGCTCTCTTCCGTATATGCACATTTTGGCTTCCGTAAATGCGCATTTTCTCTTCCGTAAATGAGCATTTTTTCCTTCCATAAATGCACGCATATACGGAAGCTCTCTTCTGTATATGCGCATTTTGTCTTCCATATATGCACATTTACAGAAGCTCTCTTCCGTATATAGAGCTTTCATATATGCACATTTTGGCTTTCATAAATGTGCATATACAGAAGCCAAAATGCACATATACAAATGCTCTCTTCCGTATATGCGCATTTTGGCTTCCGTATATGCACATTTTTTCCTTCCATAAATGCGCATATATGGAAGAGAGCTTTCATATATGCGCATTTTGGCTTCCATATATATGCATTTAAGGAAGTCAAAATGCGCATATATGGAAGTTATCTTCCATATATGCGCATTCTATCTTCCGTACATGCGCATTTTGACTTCTGTAAATGCGCATATACGGAAGATCTATATACAGAAGAGATCTTCCATATATGTGCATTTTGGCTTCTATAAATGCGCATATACTGAAGGCAAAATGTAAATGGGCATTTTTCCTTCCGTAAATGGTCATATACGGAAGGTCTCTTCCGTATATGCACATTTTTCCTTCCGTATATGCGCATTATGGCTTCCGTAAATGCGCATTTATGGAAGCCAAAATGCGCATATACGGAAGAGAGATTTAAGGAAGCCAAAATGTGCATATACGGAAGCTCTCTTCTATATATGCACATTTTGTCTCATGTATATGCACATTTACGGAATATCTCTTCTGTATATAGAGCTTTCGTATATGCGCATTTTGACTTTCGTAAATGTGCATATACAAAAGCCAAAATGCACATATACATAAGCTCTCTTCCGTATATGCGCATTTTGGATTCCGTATATGCAAATTTTCTCTTTCTGTAAATGTGCATATACGGAAGCCAAAATGCGCATATACGAAATCTCTCTTCTGTATATGCGCATTTAGGCTTCCGTATATGCGCATTTACGGAAGGAAAAAATGTGCATATACAGAAGCCAAAATGTGCATATACGGAAGAGAGCTTCCATATATGTGCATTTTGGCTTCTGTATATGCACATTTACGGAAGCCCAAATGCGCATATACAGAAGCTCTATATATGGAAGAGAGCTTCCGTAAATGCGCATTATGGCTTCCATAAATATGCATATATGGAAGAGAGCTTCTATATTTGTGCATTTAAGGAAGGAAATAATGCGCATGTACATAAGCTAAAATGCGCATTTACAGAAACTATCTTCCGTATATGCGCATTCTATCTTTTGTATATGTGCATTTTCGCTTCTATAAATGCGCAAATATGGAAGCCAAAATGCACATATAAGGAAGCTCTATATACGGAAGAGAGCATTCGTAAATGCGCATTTTGCCTTTCCTAAATGCGCATATACGGAAGACAAAATGTACATATACGAAAGAGAGATTCCATAAATGTGTATTTTTGTTTTGTAAATACGCATTTTTTCCTTCTGTAAATGTGCATATACGTAAGCTCTCTTCCATATATGCACATTTTGTCTTCCGTATATGCGCATTTTGGCTTCCGTAAATGCGCATATACGGAAGCCAAAATGCGCATTTACGGAAGCCAAAATGTGCATATATGGAAGAGAGCTTCCGTATATGCACAGTTTGGCTTCCGTAAATCTCTCTTCCGTATATGCGCATTTTGGCTTCCGTAAATGCGCATATACGAAAGCCAAAATGTGCATATAAGGAAGACAAAATTTGCATATACGGAAGAGAGCTTTTGTATATGCACATTTAAGGAAGGAAAAAATGTGCATTTACATAAAACAAAAATACGCATTTATGAAATCTCTCTTTCATATATGTACATTTTTCCTTCCATATATGCGCATTTATGGAAGGAAAATGCATATATACTCCTTGCATAACTTACAGAAGAGAAACAATTGAAACTTGTTCAATTCTTCATAAATTCATTCATTCACCATGAACCTCATACATCCACAAAATTCATAACAACAGTAAAATTGTAAAACAATATCAACACTGTACAATTGGATAAATTCTCCTTTGTTATATTCATTCCCAAAAACCATGATCACAACTACTATCACTTACAAACAATACAATGAGAAAATAAATTGTCTAAGGACTGAGAGCCTTCTTCGCTCCTCTTCCTCCTATCTAAGTTCTATGACCTTCTACTCTAACAGTTACCTACTCAGCTTAATTAAATGCAAACTAATGACTAATAAGGGCTAATTTCCTACACCTGTAATATTTTACAGTCGTGTAAGGATTTACAATGATCCGTCATTTCAAACGGTGGCCCGACTTTACATACAACTAATTTAATTAACGCGAAATTCAAAAAAAATCTCCACACCACTACCAAGTTGGTTAAGAGTCGATTTGGTTCTTTCAATGTGTGAGGTGTCAATTTCACTTCCACTTTCGATTTTCTTAATTTGAGAGCGATGCTCCTACATCACTATGCCCTATGGAACTATGACCTCTGGAACTATGATATTTGGAACTATGATCTATGGAACTATGACTTGTGGAACTGTGACCTGTGGAACTATTACCTATGGAACTACGCCCTCTGGAACTATGACCTGCGGAACTACGCCCTTTGGAACTATGACCTACAGAACTATGTCCTTTGGAACTATGACCTCTGGAACTAATAGTTCCAAAGGGCGTAGTTCCAAAGGTCATAGTTCTAGAGGTCATAGTTCCAGAGGGCATAGTTCCAAAGGTCATAGTTTCAGAGGGCATAGTTCCACAGGTCATAGTTCCACAGGTCATAGTTCCAGAGGGCGTAGTTCCAGAGGTCATAATTCCATAGGACGTGGTTCCAGAGGTCATAGTTTCAGAGGGCGTAGTTACACAGGTCATAGTTCCACATGTCATAATTCCATAGTTCATAGTTCCAAAGGTCATAGGTCCACAGGTCAAAGTTCCAGAGGAAGTAGTTCCAGAGGTCATAGTTCAAGAGGGCGTAGTTTTAGAAGTCACAGTTCCATAGGTCACAGTTCCACATGTCACAGTTCCATAGGTCACAGTTCCAGAGGTCATAGTTCCATAGGGTGTAGTTCTAGAGGTCATAGTTCCAGAGGTCATAGTTACAGAGGTCATACTACAAATATGGACGAGCTTCTCTGAATGCTTCCAATTGCTTATGAGCAAGGTTACCGAGCCCTAGAACAATAATTATCTAATTTTACTTTTAAATTTGAATTTTTATATAAATGTAATAAATGAACATTCATATTATAATAAAAATAAGTAAATTTTTATATTATAATAATCAATTATTTTAAAATATTTGGACTTGTAGATAAATTGAAATAAAAAATGCAATCCTTTTGTTTTGAGGAATGTCGTTTATGAGGTCATAGCTCCAAAGTTCAAAGTTCCATAGGTCATATTTCTAGAGGGAGTAGTTCAATAGGTCATAGTTTTAGAGGGCGTAGTTCTAGAGGTCACAGTTTCATAGGTCATAGTTCCACAGGTCATAGTTCCAGAGGGCGTAGTTCCGCAGGTTAGGTGGAACTACACCCTGTGGAACTATGACCTGTGGAACTACGCCCTCTGAAACTATTACCTGTGGAACTACGCCCTCTGGAACTACACCCTTTGGAACTATAACATGTGGAACTACGCCCTCTGGAACTATGCCTCTAGAACTATGACCTCTGGAACTACGCCCTTTGGAACTATGACCTCTGGTACTACGCCCTCTGGAACTACGCCTCTAGAACTATGACCTATGAAACTATGAACTCTTGAACTACGCCCTCTTGAACTATGATCTTTGGAACTATGACCAATGGAACTATGACCTGTGGAATTGTGACCTGTGGAACTACGCCCTCTGGAACTATGACCCATGGAACTACGTGCTCTAGAACTATGACCTATGGAACTACGCCCTTTGGAACTATGACCCGTGGAACTACGCCCTCTGGAACTATTACCTATGGAACTACGCGCTCTGGAACTACGCCCTTTGGAACTATGACCCGTGGAACTACACCTCTGGAACTATGACCTCTGGAACTACGCCCTTTGGAACTACGCCCTCTGGAACTATGACCTCTGGAACTACGCCCTCTAGAACTATGCCCTTTGGAATTATGACCTCTAGAGCTACGCCCTCTGGAACTACGCCTCTGGAACTATGACCTCTGGAACGATGACCTCTGGAACTACTTCCTCTGGAACTATGACCTCTGGAACTACGCCCTTTGAAAATACGCCCTTTGGAACTAGGACCTGTGGAACTACGCCCTTTGGAACTATGACCTCTGGAACTATGCCCTCTGGAACTACGCCCTTTAGAGCTATGACCTATGGAACTACACCCTCTGGAACTACGCCTCTGGAACTATGACCTCTAGAACTATGACCTCTGAAACTACACCCTCTGGAACTATGAGCTCTGGAACTATGCCATCTACAACTATGCCCTTTGGAACTATGACCTGTGGAATTACGCCCTCTGGAACTATGACCTGTGAAACTACGCCCTCTGGAACTACGCCCCTGGAACTATGAGCTATGGAACTACGCCCTCTGGAACTATGACCTGTGAAACTACGCCCTCTGGAACTACGCCCCTGGAACTATGACCTCTGGAACTATGACCTGTGGAACTACGCCCCTAGAACTATGACCTCTGGAACTATGCCCTCTGGAACTACGCCCTTTGAAACTATGAGCTGTGGAACTACGTCCTCTAGAACTATGACCTATGGAACTACACCCTCTGGAACTATGAATTGTGGAATTGTGATCTGTGGAACTATGACCTCTAGTACTACGCCCTGTGGAACTACGCCCTGTGGAACTACGCCCTGTGGAACTACGCCCTTTGGAACTATGACCTGTGGAACTACGCCCTCTGGAACTACGCCTTTGGAACTATGACCTATGGAACTACACCCTCTGGAACTACGCCCTCTGGAACTATGACCTCTGGTACTACGCCCTCTGGAACTACGCCCTCTAGAACTACACCCTTTAGAACTATGACCTGTGGAACTACGCCCTTTGGAACTACGCCTCTGGAACTATGACCTGTTGAACTACGCCCTCTCGAACTATGACCTTTGGAACTATAATCTATGGAAATGTGACCTGTGGAATTGTGACCTGTGGAACTACGCCCTCTGGAACTATGACCTGTGGAACTACGCGCTCTAGAACTATGACCTGTGGAACTATGACCTCTAGATATTGTTTCATTTGGTTGTCAAGAGGTAATGACAGGTTTTATTATGCCTCATATTCCTAGATTTAATGTAGGCATGAATAATCGATCTTGATGCATATTGTTAAGTTTAAGGCTTTATGATTGGAAACCTAAAGTATTTGATAACTTAAAGTATGCACTCCACAAATTTCCTTACTTTGTTGAGTCCTTTATGAAAGGAAGAAGGAAATTGAATAGGAAAGGAAAAAACATGGACCCAACTTTAGATTGTACAACATAGAGAGACTTGAGAGAGTTGTTTGATTCTTACTGGGATGAAGAAGGTATCACAAATAAATGTTTTTCATTCAACTTATGTAATAAATGATAATGAACTCTAAGCAAGTTGTAGCTACTGAAAAGGAGAGCAAAGGAGGCTTGCATGACAAGCTAACAATGACAATTTTTGTCCCATTTCTCTGGGGCATTCCACCTGCTGCAGATAGGCTTTGCTTTGTTGTTCGAACTAGTGGAGGAATTGTAGAGAAAGTATATTGGCAGTGGTACTTCTTATGATTACTTTTTTTGTCAGTATTCAACTGTAATACTTTCATTTATAGACGTGATTTCCAAATACATACAAATACTAGAACTTCTCTAACACAATGTAGACAATATCATCAAAGAAAATACATCCTTAGAGGAGTGTGTAACCCAACTAAAGGGAAAGCCTAGACAGTGACTTCATGGAAGACCCAGATAAAATAAGGCACTAAATGGTCTACAATGGAAGCTTCCCTGATTTGGTCTGCAGTCATTATTAAAGGAGTTCAACAATGTAGCTCACAGTTGGAAGAAGGCACTTGAAAGGAATATCTTCGCCTTTGAAGGATCTGATTTTGCAGGTCGAAGTCTACATGAGAGGACCGAAGTAATTTTCCCGCTGTAATTTGAGATGGTAGTAAAATTTTAAATGGAAAATCCACAGGGAATTGTTTTCCGCCAATGCACACATTCAAAATTTGAATTTGGTTTTAGAGCGGGCTCGTCCATCAACAAACCTGTAGTTGCAATTAACACATTCAAAATTTGAATTTGGTTTTAGAATGGGCTCGTCCATCAACCGACCTGCAGTTGCAGTTAAATACGATGACAAGA